>JACEGR010009767.1:0-23894 GCA_014170235.1 Listronotus bonariensis
TAGTGAATTTTACTATTTTTTTTTAATTCGATTCATTTTCATTTATTTTTCTTATTAGGTTACACACCAGTTTTTTAATCGATTTCTAGAAACATATTTTGATCGTCATGATTTGTAATCAGCTGATTTCTAGGTGGAACTGTGCTTAAAACAATGATTTTTTGGGATTTGTCAGAAAATTAGTAGTATTTTTCTAAGAACATAGTAATTTTGGTGGTTACTATTAGGTATATTTTTATGGAAATTGACCCAATTTATTGTATTAAATCGGATGTTTACTGATTCATTATGTAGGTACTTTGTCATAATTTAGATTATTGTTCAGTTTTCAGGAAATACCTTTCCCAAAAAATTTGCTTTTATTTAATCAGCATTCTTACATTAGAGTTTAAACGCTGTTAGTTAAACACTGCTACGTCATAATTTGAGAGCATCAAAATGCCCCAAACACACTCTTATTGGACTACAGAAACCTCTATATCTACAGTAGCTAGATATTCTGTGCTACAGTTAAGCAATTTCTATGGTAAAAAAAAATACATAGCAAGTCGGTGCTTTTGTATGTAAACATCTGATTGTTGACGCCGTAGCTGTGTTGAACTTACAGCGTTTGTACTTTACCTAACTAATAATTTAGAATAGAAAAATTAACAGTTTTTAAAAACTGTTCTAAGATATTTTTGGTAAGAAAAATACGATTTTAATCAAAAGTTTCAAATACCCGCTAAAACATACATTTTATCATGGCGTCCTGTTTTTATTGACTTGACGTCATCAATAAACAGGGGTGAGTTTCTTTTTACAAAAGCTGTTAGCATGCAAAGCGGCAACCCTACCTCTAGTAGGTGTATGCCCTAAATGTATGTCAAACAACAATCTTGAATTTGTGATGCAATATTAATAGTTCGGTTAGAATAATTAAGTTTTAAATGAATTTTATTTTGATTTTATAATATACTCGTGACCGAGCTCGTGACGTCATTCTCTAATTGTTGTTTTAACATTTATGGAGCCCCGTGTGTATCGATTTGTTGCAGCCCCGCGTCTATCGATTTATAAGCTTTTTGACAGATATAATGTATTTTATCAATCTACAAGCGGTTAGCTGCAGCAGCCCCGTGTGTATCGATTTATTGCAGCCCCCTGTGCATGCGATTTATAAGCTTTTGATAGAAAATATAAGGAACTAAAGACAGAGTACAGGGTGTCCCATTTTGGTTGTCCCTTATGGGAAACTTGGAAACCATAAGAGATATTGAAAATCCGATACCCCATCCTCGAGCTCTTTTTTGGAGAAAACATTTATGGTAAAAACAGATCATCGCTATCGCGAAGTGTTTCAGAGATACAGGGTGATTCTCGATTTTTTCACTTTTGAAAAGGTCCTGTAGCTTTGTTGTTATTACAGATACGAGAAAACTAATTGCACATTATAAAGACACTTTTTCCGTAGAATCCAGTGGCGTAGCCAAAAATTTTTTTGAGCTGTCATTTTTGACATATGACCCAAACATGTTTTTTTATTAGGGACACCCTATAAATGATAAGGTAATTAAATTGCTTGTTTTTTTCTGATTAAAATAATATATCATAGTAGGTGGTTTAATAAATTTTTTACGTCAAATATTGGAAAAATTATGATTTTAAAGACGCATTGCGGCTTCTATCTGTTTTTTAAATTGTTTTATATTTTTTGTTTTAAAAGGAATCTGTCATCCCTTAGCTCAGGAGACATTTCCGTAGAAAAAACAAAAAATTAGTTTACAACAACAATAATAAATAAGTTATATTAATTAAACTTAAAAATTTATCAATTTTTTTTAACTTTTGATTTTTTTATTTTTATTTTTATTTTTTATGAATCATATATATTATCCACCATAATTTCATCCTTATATATTCATAAATAAAATTTTAGGGAAATTTTTTAAAGTTAAAAATAAAAAAATCATTTTAATTTTTGAGACACCTTGTATAATCTTTTTATATATAATAATATTTCTCACCATCACATTTATCAAATACCAAAATTTCATCCCTTTATTTTCATAAATAAAATTGTAGGAAATTTTTAAATTTTAAATTAAAAAATTATTTTAATTTTTTGAGACACCGTGTACCATTTTATTATGCGTATTAATATTCTTCTACATCATATATATTATTTACCAAAATTTCATACTTATATATTTATAAATAGAGTGGTAGGAAATTTTAAATTTTAAAATAAAAAAATGCGTCTTTAAAATCATAATTTTTCCAATATTTGACGTAAAAAATTTATTAAACCACCTACTATGATATATTATTTTAATCAGAAAAAAACAAGCAATTTAATTACCTAATCATTTATAGGGTTGTCCCTAATAAAAAAAAACATGTTTGGGTCATATGTCAAAAATGACAGCTCAAAAAAATTTTTGGCTACGCCACTGGATTCTACGGAAAAAAGTGTCTTTATAATGTGCAATTAGTTTTCTCGTATCTGTAATAACAACAAAGCTACAGGACCTTTTCAAAAAGTGAAAAAATCGAGAATCACCCTGTATCTCTGAAACGCTTCGCGATAGCGATGATCTGTTTTTACCATAAATGTTTTCTCCAAAAAGAGCTCGAGGATGGGGTATCAGATTTTTAATATCTCTTATGAGTTTCCAAGTTTCCCATAAGGGACAGCAAAATGGGACACCCTGTACCAGGTGGGGGTCATGGTTAGTTCTTGTTAGTTGAATTTTCTTTATTAATTCCCTTATTAAACCTCTATTGCTATCAAAGCTTATAAATCGATAGAAAGCTGCAGCTAACCGCTAAAAAGGTACTAGTAGTTTTTTTTGTGAATCTTACCCGCTTTAATTTTCATAATAAGAAAATAAATGAAAATGAATCGAATTAAAAAAAAAATAGTAAAATTCACTAAAAAGTTAAATATAATAAAAAAAAATAAGAATAAAAAAGAAGTCGGATAATAACAAAAGTGCTCAATTACTCAATGTTAATACCTAAATAAACCAAAGATTTTATACTTTTATGCAATATGCTATTACCCAATTTTTTTTTAGGACGGAGGTAAACGGGGCGCGAAAATATCTCTTTTACCTGCACGCCTGAAAGGTTCACGTTTATACATAGGTAAATGGGGCGCCAGCCCTTCCCGAGAGGGGGTGTGGGTCAGGGCAGGTAAGAATTCCTATTATTGACACTAATAATTTGTGCATACCACTTAATCAGTTCAGTTCCATTGTAATAGTGAATAGATGTGCGAGAAGATTTCCGCTCAAGATTTTTAATAGTGAGAAAATGTCGGTATCAGTAATTGAAAGTGTAAGTGGAAAAGATTTAATAGCCTACAAAAATTTTACATTTTCCAAAGACAGTAAACAAAAGAATGTAAATATTTTTTGATGCAATAAATGTTTCGTAATTAATAAAATTTTTAAAAATAGACCAACATTTTATTTTGATACCTTTACTTTAAAGAAAACATTTGCGCCCCGTTTACCTATACGATTTTATTGAACCCAAGATCCCTGCATCCCATTTACCTGTTCAATAAAACTTTAGTGAAGGCCTTGCGCCCCGTTTACCACTACAACTTTGTTGAAGTCGATTCAATTTTTTTAAATGATTATTGGATGTTGTTATCATGTCTATCACATACCGGCTGGCAGAACGTTTATTAAGATGATTTTTTTACTGCATGAAGCCAATAATACAATAGAAATTTAAATAATGCTATATAATTTAAAATAATGAAGCAGAAATAGTAGTTGGGTAGGGCGAATTTCTCATAATTTAAAAAATTCAAAATTATATCAGGATACATTTATGTTGTATGCTGTTTTTTGGAAAATAAAATTTCCTATTGACATGACTTATTCTGGACTTTTTTTAATTGCAAAATGTTTTTGAGGATAAATATTTTCAAAAAATGAAACTATTGAGTGAAAAATGTAGCTGTGAAATTTTTCTCATAATATTAGGGTAGGGCGGGGCTAGTTGAGCATAGAGGTAAGTTGGGCAATCAAAATATCCCAAAAACTATCGACCGCACGCGAAAGCATCAAATAGCGCAAAGGGGTTGCGCGAGGAGAACTCATTGTGCGACCAGTAGTGGTGACGCGGCGATCAAGAAAAGTATCCGTGCGCATTGTTTATTTTGTGATTAAAAAGTAAAATAATTGCAAGCCGGAATATTTTATCTGTCATAATTAAATATTTTTCGTTCTCAATCAGGTAAGTGTTAATCTTAAGTAAATTTATTGCAGTTTTAATATGTATAAAGATTTTGAATACAATTCTAACTGGTTTTTTAATAAATTCACTTTTTCTTTTAAAATTTCAGGTTGGTGTTAGTTGAGCTACAGTTGCCCAACTAACCCCATGGTTTTAAGTAAAAATTTTTATTTTATTTCATAGGATACGGACTTATAACAGTAAAACACTAAAGTCTTTTAAGATTTAAAAGAGGCTGCAAACCGAACTTGATACAAGCAACAAAGAAAACGAGCTGACCTATCTAACTTATAAATTTTCCCTGGAAATAGTACGACCATGCCCAAAGCTCCAAGAAAAGCTGCAATTTTAACAGATACAGAAGGCATTACAAGGGAAGCAAAATAAAACTGCTTAAAAGTTTAAAAAACGAAGATGAATTGATAGATATTAAATCCAATAGTTAAGCTAAGCTAGGTACGTTGCTGTTTTTACTAATGAGATTTGTTGTTTTGTCACTATAAGATTATAAATATAAAAAGCAAATTGTCAAAATGTATTTTTATTGTAAACGTATCTAACATTCAAACCATGATTTGACTATACTTTCTAAGTGCTCCACTAGCCCCATACACTTGCTCAACTTACCCCACCTATGGGGTACGTTGGGCATACTTGACTATCTACATTAAAATAGATGTAGCACCTAAATTCGACTTATTAGAAAGAAATAACTATGGACCCTATTAATAAGGAATAAATTGCTAATCCATCAGTATGCATTATAAGCCATTAAGACTTATTTTTAAGGAGCTATAACCGATCAAGTGAAATATTGCTCAACTAGCCCCGCCCTACCCTACTTTCTTTTTCACATATACAGCACTCTCTCAGACAAGTTAGCAAAACACCTTTTATAAACACTTTTTCTCTTTATCCGTCATTTTCCGAGAAAATCTAATTTAACCAGAGGATAATCAATCTTAAAGCGCAAAATTTACCTTGTCAATAAGTACATCTATCTATCTAGGTACAGCGAATGTGATCACTATCAAAAGGATAAAATATATCCCCATCTTAGTCAAGCCACAAGTTTATTATTAGTTTTGTTGGAATTATTTTTACAACCGAAAAACATTACTATAATACCGATTACAAATTCCTAAAATGTTCACGTACTATCAAGGTAAAGGTATGCCAAAACTTTTCCAAATTATTTAAACTCAATGGAAATTTAAACGAAAATTTAAGGTTTTATGACCCGGGGTAAATGCTTCTTTTAAGTGATTCAAGGCATATTTTTAATAAAGAAAAAAATATTTATTTATTATTATTAAGTGGGCGGTGAAATGAAATAAATTCTAAATATTAATAAACAAAAATGCGCCTAGGGCGCCATGAAAAAAATAGGCGCCAAACGGGAGGTAATAGGCGGTAGACAGGGGAGTTTTAAAAAGTTAAGGTCGGGTGGGGATTTTTGGTAACTATTTTTTTTCTGTGAATAAGGTGCTTTGGAATGAAATGGGCGCGAAAGGAGGAAATGACCCAAAGTCGGTCTATATAAGGTCACGACATTCGGCCATATTGCTTTGACGTGTTATGACGTCACATCTCCCATTTTTCGGCCATGTTGTTCAGTGCCGGAGATATACAGTTTATTGTATTAGTAAAAACAACCGTTTACACAACCGTTTTTAATTATTATTAAGTTGTAAATTCTTTTACTTTAAATAAAAAACATTTGGAATTACATCTTTCAACAAATATCATTTCCAAAACAATGCAAAATCAAATGCACAAATTCTAGACGCCACTGGATTGATCATCAGCTTTGATTTTACCCAGTCTTACCAACTTTTCTCCATGGAGTGCCCTTCCTTGCGTCCCCGACCTCGAACCGCCCAAAAGTTGAGGATATGTCGCAACCTTATAAATGTAATCTAACCTTGGGAATGACCCTTTTTTTTGGTCATCAAAATTTATTTCGGGTGGTGAAGTAAGGCGCCTGGCACTCAAAATAGACGTTACGGAGGAAAGGACCTTTTTTTGTGGAAAATAGGCGCTCCGGGAATTCTAGCCTAGGGCGCCTCAAACAGTTAATACGGCCCTGGACAAAGATGTTACGCAAATATCACATTTTTTAAATTTACTGTTTTGTATCGTTTAGCTAAAATAAGAGCATAAGCTCTGACCCAACTACCAGAGACCACTATTGCTAGTACCTCCTCTAGGGAACAATCATGAAGACCAAAAACAATTACACCCTGAACTATATGCCCCGCCTGCAGAGTTGGGTCGAATACTGAAAATCGGTATTCGAATACGAATACGAATACCTGAAAAAATTATTCGAATACCGAATATTTGAATACTTGGAAGAAACTAAGTATTCGAATACTCGGTATTCACGAACAGCCGGAATCAGTATTCGAATACTGGAAAAAAAATTCGAATACTACAAACGAAAAAAAAAACAAGACCAATGATTAAATATTTGAAGAGCACACCTCATTTTTCCCTATGACCCAACTATGCCCGCCGGTTATTGAATTACATTGGTCATACAAGATCTTCGTTCGCATCAGACAAGGGTACTTGGTTGATCATAAAGCGATGTTGGATTTGTTCGTCCACGTAAAGTAGACTTCACGGAAGTCGGTTGGGTGGGTCGTAGCCAGTGAGGAAAACAGCCAAGGATGAGCTATACGACCGACGTTAGACAATCCCTCCAATCCCCACAGTCAGTGGTGGAACAAGTCATTCCGGCTCCCAGACTCGAGCGTCATGGGTTTGCACGCTGTGCACCAAACCGTCTATTCACTCAGCACCCTCACCTTCCAAATTGTAGGTAGAGGTGTGACTGCGATCGCAGTCGCTGCTACCAATCACTGGTTATTAACAAATCATTTTGGTAGCTGCTACTTGCGCCTGGCGATAGCAGTGAAAGAATCACTCTTTAATATTCGCAGTTCGCAGAGGTGGCGCTGCCCGTAACCACAACATTAAACGGCGACTGCGATCGCGGGACGGTGATTGTGATTGCGATTCAGTGATTCTAACCTCTTTCGTTTATGTTTATGGTGATTATGCATGTTTACGTTAGTGAAACGGGATGCGAATTGGCTTGCTTACCGCATGAAAACTATTTTTTTTATCAATTTGATTTGGTAATAAATCTATCGCGAATGGGTTGCCTAAAAAATATGATCAAAGCTGTAAATGTTTATAAAAAAATAAAGAAATTTGATATACATCGTGTAATGTCCGTTTTTTTTCCTACATTTACTTATATGCTAATGCAAATTAATAATTAAATTATATGTACCTATATTAAATGACAGAATGTATTTTAAAATGATATATTTTTTCTTTATTCAATTTTAACAAGGTTAACTATGACTTTATTTATAAAAATTTAGCATGTTCCCGTAAAGAGTGATAATATCACATTTTTCAGTAGCAGCTACTTTTAGATAGCAGTAGCAGCGATCACCGATATCAAAAAATCACTGTTAAGCCCACCGCTAATGGTAGGTTCATGGCTATGTCTGACCCCTACTGTAAAGCCATGTACAGACTTGGATACAATCGGCGAAAACATTTGTTGGCCGACTGTATCTTGAATGTTGCACATCGGTCGGCCGATTTGTTGCAAACGCCATGGCAACATCGGTGGGCGTTTTCATCCAAGAAATCGGCAAGTCGCCTGTTTTCCATTTAATATGGAAAACATCGGCAGGTTTGCCGAGGAGCTTTAAAACTAGTGTGGACGCGAAACACTTGTATCTGCAAATGTTGGCCAACTTTGTTGCTGAAAATTTTTTGAACAAGATACAGTCGGCCGACAATGTTGTCCCGATTGTATCCAAGTCTGTACATGGCTTAATGAGCAGTCTACTGTCAACTGATCGATCGTATCCCTTCTCATTGAAATTCCTCGTGTTTCGTCCTAGCTGGGAGTCATCAATAGGGTGCAGCAATTTGGCTGAGTGTATTTGCTTGATTCTGCATTAAGGAAGGTTTCTCATAAAAATAGATTTTTAGTTCTTTTTTGACAATTATTTCATTTAGGTATTGGTTTTAGAAAATGAATTATTTAGGATGGACGAGCCGCGGCTGGTGATTTCTGAAAAAATAAATTATGTTAGCAACACTTTAAAAAATCTTAATTAACTGCCATATTGTGTCATCAGCAATATAAAAAGTAAAGTATTATGTATTCGTATTTTTTTATCAAAGTTAAACATACATTAACTGCACGTGAGTACCTGTTTTCGAAAAATTGTCATTCAAAAATGCTTATTTTTCCCCGTGCCGTATTTTTTAATACTGATTCGTCTAAATCAAAATTGCAAAAGAGTAAAGTAAGCTTAATGTATGTCCTTCTGGAATCGTAGAAAGATCATTGACATTGTCATCTGATCCTGTCAATAACCCCAGATTCCAGAGGGAAAATTTACAATAATTCAATAACCTTATCATTTAAAAGTATAAGTTTTCTCTTAGGAAATCCACAAAGGTTATTGATCCGTGTTCGTTTTTGATAGTACTTGTCTGGAAAGTTGCGGCAACTTCGATTTTGTCCAAATTTGGTATACAGAGGCTTTTTGGGTCGCTGAAAACGAATCTGAAGGAATTTTTGAAAATGTTTCGTTTTTGAGATATCCATCATTAAAGTTAAATTTTAAACTAATCTTGTTTTAGTGAAAACAAAGTTAATTTGATTAAAATTCCTGATATAACGCCAGATTAGCACACTATACTTTATAAACACTTTAAAAAAAATCTGTTTTTGTATTTCTTTTACAACGTTTTTTTCATTAAAGGAAGAAACTACTACAATCAAACAATTTCTGAAGCCAAAGACTCCTTTGACAATCGTATTAAAAACAAAGTTCTTTCTTGCTCAAATGGTAGCAAATCTTTCTGGTCCTTTGCGAAAAACATAAGTAGGAATTTTTGTACCAGTTCTTTCCCACTACTAACTTTGGAAGATGAAATTATTTCTACCGCTAAAGGAAAGGCAGAACTATTTGCTAAACAATTTGCTGCCAATTCAACCCTTGACCCTCCCGTAAATCATCCAATTCCAGCGGTTACCCCAGTTCCTCATAAAATTTCAACTAAACTCTGTACTTGGCTCTCTAGTTATCTATCTGATCGTCGTATATCTGTTATTGTGGACGGCCATTCTTCAAGCTTTCACCAAGTAAATGCTGGAGTCCCTCAGGGCTCAGTTCTGGCACCAACATTGTTTCTTCTTTACATCAACGACCTTCTCTCGTCCACAACTAATTCCATTCATAGTTTCGCTGACGATAGTACCCTTCACTCCAGTTTTCAGGTTCCTAAACCCATTACTAAACCTGACTTGGAAAACAAACGTAGAGCGATGCAGATATCTCTTTCGCAGGATCTTAATTTAATATTGGATCGAGGCGCTAAAAATCTCGTCCATTTTAATGCATCCAAAACACAATCATGTTCCTTGTCGCGAAAAGAGTCATCAAATACTCATCCTCTACTTATGAGCGGCCAAGTTTTACAGAGCAAAGACACCTTTAATCTTGTGGGCGTCACATTTGAAAGTAACCTTAACTGGCATAAACACATTGTATCTATAGCCACGGCAGCTTCAAAAAGCTTGGATTTCTCTTCGAGCCAAAAAGTATTTTTCCTCTTCTAATTTATACACTTTGTATGTGTCCCAAATCCGACCTCCCTTGGAATATTGTTCTCATATCTGGGGCATGGCGTCCCCCACAACCCTAAGCATTCTTGATTCTATTCAAAGAAGAGCTATTCGTCTCATTAATGATCCTTCACTTACAGAACGGCTTCCCTCTCTTGCCCATCGTCGGGCTGTGGGGGATTTATCGCTTTTTATAGGTACTTTCATGGCTTCTGCTCTGAAGAATTGTCCAGTATAGTTCCTCCACTCACGGTTCCCAACAGAGAAACTCGTGGTTCCGCGCGTATGCATCCCTATACGGTCCAACTGGACAGGCCCCGAACTTCCCACTTTGTTCGTTCTTTTTATCCCTAGAGTTTCTAGATTGTGGAACCTGCTGCCCGCGGAGGTCTTTCCTTCCGCCCCAAATCTTCAAGTATTTAAGTCCCGTGTCAACAAACTCCCTTACCTTTACTTAAGACACCCACGGTACGTTAGTATTTAGGCTTTTAGCCTTCGTGGTTTGTCCAAAGATAAAAAAATGCAAATCTTTTTACTCCTAAAGAAATACTTTTTATATATATATATTTTTCTTGTACAATTAAAAAACCCTCTTTGCTGCTTAGCAGATCTCTCCATAATTTCTTTAAAAAATTTGAACTGGTATAAAAGCTATGATAGGAAATCGATTTTTTTTCTTAAATTTTAACACTTTGTAGTTCCGAAAATAGGACTTTTAGGACCTATGTTCATATAATTTTTTTTTTTATAAAGAATCTCCCATAAGATTTGTTGGAAGAGCTTTTAAACACCCTGTATTAATAACATATACAGGGTGTTTTCTAACAACGGTACGAAACTTCAAGGTGTGATTTCTGTGTTATTTTATTTAAAAAAAATTCTATAAACCCATGTCCGTAGTTGCTTCCTTAATGAGATACAAGGAGTTAAAATTTATTAAAAAAAATCAGTTTTTTATAAATATTTTTAATATGCTTTGTCCGATTCGGAATAAAATTTGGTACATACAGCAAAAAAAAAAGTTTTATTTCTACGTACAACGTACCAACGGTACGTGAAACTTCAAGGTGTGATTTCTGAGTTATTTTATTTAAAAAAAATTCTATAAACCCATGTCCGTAGTTGCTTCCTTAATGAGATACAAAGAGTTAAAATTTATAAAAAATCAGTTTTTATAAATATTTTTAATATGCTTTGTCCGATCTCGAATAAAATTTGGTACATACAGCAAGAAAAAAAAAGTTTTATTTCTACGTACAAAAATGAAAATCGAAATTAACTAAACAATCCTAATTTTCATCGAGAAAAATTTTGAAAAGCAAAAAAAATAAATGAAGTACAAAAATTTGCCGCCCCCTAAAAACGCCGCTCTAGGCTCCAGCCTACTCAGCCTGTTGGTAAATGCGGCACTGCCCTAGAAACGGCCCTGGCTTCATTGACTTGAATACTGAAGCATACTTAATTAAACCGTTCTATCTTTGTTAATTTTGCTTCGATTCATCCCAAATTTTTATACAATATTCTTAAAATGTTCTTCATTTAGAAAATCAACAAAAAGTTTAAACAGCATATCCACTTAAGCTTCACTGTGTCCCCACTTCGCACCCACCCAATAAAACTGACATTAAATATGTTATAAAAATCTTTTTTAATATTTTTTCAACAAACCAGCCTCCATAAACAATAAGTTATCGCTATAAAGGGTGAAACCAATTCGTTTTTTTCGCCGGCACATCTGTATTATCTAATGCAGACCCAAAAATGCCATTATTTAAATGTAGATAAAATTGCCGAACGCTTTGGGACTGTAAAATATGCGTGGATATGACATTTGGGAAATAAAGTGCGGGCATATGAAAATTGCTTTTTGTTTTCTTCTGTTACCAGTGTGTAGGACACAGTGATAAAAGGCCTATTTTCAATTCGTTTTTATTTTCTAAAATAAATAGAAAAGAAGCTTCTTTTTTCCTTTCCTTTATTGAAATTAGGTTTGTTAGCAGGCTGTCAGAAATGTTTGCAACAGATTGGATTCTGCGCACGTCAAATTTGTCGTTCCAGCAGTGCCATGTTTGTAACATTATACAATTGTTTGTTGTTCCGGCAGTAGTTTTAAGATGTTGAAAACATGTTGGAAACTGTTTGAAAAGTTTGCAAACTTTCTTCAAACATTACTGACATTTTTAACATAACCTTTCTTGTATTGACGTATAAGCAGTATGCACACCTTGTTTATTTTTCGTTCCAGCAGAAAACTGTTGCCAACATTTTTGACTAATATTTGTCATTCGTTTTCGAGTTACAAGCCGTCCAAGTTCAATTTTTATTTTGGGTTTTTCGCCATATTGCATTTATTTTTTAACCAATCCAGTTGATGTTTGGCATACAAATCGAGCTTTGCAGATTCTAAAATTTTAAGACAAAAGTACTTTTTTAAATACCGCCAGAGGGCACTTTACCTAAAACTTAAAATTTTTATTTACATCATAACTTTTTATTTTGACAGATATCGCAAAGCTGGGGGCGCCATTTTATAGACAATCAAAAACTTAAAAAATAAGGCACTCTTTATTAAAGTAGATAAACCTCACCGTTTAGGCACCAATAGACATCAAAGTTTTTATCAATTTTAATTAAATTACCTACATACATACAGGGGTCTAGTAATTCAACCGGCAAACTTTACCAAACGATTCTACAACAAAAAATAAAAAAAACTTTATATCAACATATGTCCTAAACTTCTTACTGGACAATTTTTCAGAGCAGAAGCCATGAAGGTACCTATAAAAAGCGATAAATCCCCCACAGCCCGACGATGGGCAAGAGAGAAAAGCCATTCTGTAAGTGAAGGATCATTAATGAGACGAATAGCTCTTCTTTGAATAGATCAAGAATGCTTAGGGTTGTGGGGGACGCCATGCCCCAGATATGAGAACAATATTTCAAGGGAGGTCGGATTTGGGACACATATAAAGTGTATAAATTAGAAGGGGAAAAATACTTTTGGCTCGAAAGAAAAATCCAAGCTTTTTTGAGGCTGCCGTGGCTATAGATACAATGTGTTTATGCCAGTTAAGGTTATTTTCAAATGTGACGCCCACCACAAGATTGAAGGTGTCTTTGCTCTGTAAAACTTGGCCGCTCATAAGTGGAGGATGAATATTTGATGACTCTTTTCGCGACAAGGAACATGATTGTGTTTTGGATGCATTTAAATGAACGAGATTTTTGGCGCCTCAATCCAATAAAAAATTAAGATCCTGCGAAAGAGATATCTGCATCGCTCTGCGTTTGTTTTCCAAGTCAGGTTTAGTGATGGGTTTAGGAACCTGAAAACTGGAGTGAAGGGTACTATCGTCGGCGAAACTATGAATGGAATTAGTTGTGGACGAGAGAAGGTCGTTGATGTGAAGAAGGAACAATGTTGGTGCCAGAACTGAGCCCTGAGGGAATCCAGCATTTACTTGGTGAAAGCTTGAAGAATGGCCGTCGACAATAACTGATATACGTCGATCAGATAGATAACTAGAGAGCCAAGTACAGAGTTTAGTTGAAAGACCATAGGAGGGAAGTTTATTAAGAAGTGCGGAATGCAAGACCTGGTCAAAAGCTTTGGATATATCAAGAGCAACGATCTGGGACTCACCTAGAAACTCAAGAGACTTATTCCAGCAGTGTGAAACGAAGAAAAGAAGATCTGCTGTAGATCTTTTGTGGTTCTAATTTTAATTAATATTTTTTATTAAATTATAATGTTTAAGATCGTATTTCATCTAAATTTTAGTAGTATAAGTAGGCATAAAAAATGCCAGAAATAAAATGTGTTTTATCAGACAGTTTGAGGTTTTAAAAGTTTGTGGAATTATTAAATTGATCCTGCGCAATTTATTGCAAGAAAAATAAACAAAACATTACATTAACAAAAAAGTAAAAGAGACGTCTAGCACAAAACTGGCAAATCTGGCAACGGTGCAGATATTACAATTAGAGTCTTTATGCCCGATACTTTCCAGATACCAAATTTGGTAAATGTAGCTTTATGTTTTTAAAAGATATTTAAGAGTTGTCGAACTTTTTACTAACCCGGTATATTAAGTTCAGTGACATCGAAGCAAATAAACAAATTAAAATTTTCAGGTGATGGGCCAACTTTTTATCATGAATTATGACAGTTAACTCGAAATTGAGGCACGGTTGTAACGTCATTTATTATAAATAGAGTAAATATTTAAAAAAAATTAAATTCGGAAGAAACAAATGTTTAAATTATAAGATACTATTTTTAAAAACCGATATGTTAAATGTGTTGTTTTTTGATGGGCCATTAACTTGTTACGAGTCAAAAATCAGGTTAGTGTCTTGAAGATCACCACGTGGATGTCCAAATAATGTAACAAATACTTTAGTTAAAGTAAACTGACAGCAGAAATAAATAATTGTAGAGCCAAACACCGTGACTGTCAGACGTACATCATGGTAAAAGCCTAAAATTTTCTCAACGCAATGTATATTCAACATGTGTACAAACTATTGACTAAGGCCAGGTTTTTAAATCAAAATTAAATTTTAGTATTAGGATTAGGATTTGTCACAAGATTCAAGAACATACATTTAAATTGAAGTGTTTATAAATCAAATTTAATTTTCTGGTCTTAAGAACCTTGAAATTCTCTAAAATCCAAAACTTAAGACTGAAATAGGAAAAATATTAATTGCTTATGTGCCATAAAAAGGTTAAAATCGGTTACTACTTTTTATTCAAGTTTAATTACTTATTTTTTTAATGTAGCTAATAATTGCCACCAAAAAGTTCTAAATTTAAGTTAGGTTAATACTATTAGGGAAGTCCGGGCAAAGTGAATAACCTAAGATGTTTAAGACTTTCTCAAGAAAGGTGTAAGAGATAGCAAATAAACACTACAAATCAGTCTTTAATAATCGCGTCTACATATTTTGTACTCATTTAAGTTCACAAGTAAAACAATAAGTAACTAAAAATAAAATTCTAAATTGTGTCATATTATTCACTTTGCCCAAACTCTCGGGTAAAGTGGATATGGTGCATGGGTAAAGTGAATAACCACCTTCTAATTACACAAATCTAAAAATTATATTTTGTATTCAAACCTAATACAGTAAAAAAATCTAAATTTGCATTTAAAGGTAATATCTGAAAAATTAAGAATGGCAGTTATCATAGATAGGTATAGTCTCCATTGCCTTCCAAAGCGTAGCATTGCTTATGACACCATTTCAGACATGTACGACGACGAATCCAATCTTTAATTGAATTATCTTTTTTAATATAATTTCACCGCAAAAATCATATCATATCTCCAAAATTTTTTTGATTGTTAATCTTCTTTAGCAGTTAGTCTAGGAACGTTTTTTGATTCTACATGTAGTTTTTTAGTAATATTTCTTACTTTATTAATCTCAACTTTTGCTTTTTCTTTTGCTTTTCTTTGATATATAGGTGTCTATGATTTTAGATAGACCTTTAGCTTTGACCTTTAATCTTCACTGAAAATGGTCCGGAATCTGCCAAATTTTGGAGTAACGACACGGCTCTTGACTAGTCTGTATAAAGTTGAATAAGCCCACCCATACGTATTATTAATACCCCTTCACTGACTCTTCAGATTCACATAAATTAATGGCCGTGATTAGTTTTGTTTTTGTATTTATTCACCATCTTCAACAAAGTATAAGTTTTATAATCTGCACCTAAATAATCTCAAACCTGGACAAAGCGGATATTATATCTACTTTGCCCTATTTACTTTTCCCAACACTGCCATTTTTGAGGTTAGGCCAAATCCTGCAAAAACTATTGATTTTGATTTCATGATTAGTATATTATAAGAAGCCACTTTTACATACAAAAGGCCTATCATACGCCCAAGAGTGACAAATAAATAATATAGAAAATATCATCAAAGCACTTTTTTTGCCCGTGGATCTAACCTTTTCATTGTTGTCATTTTAATATGTAGTGTGCTGTGTTTTAAATTATATTAGGTTTAGATAATGTCTTATTGTTTCAAAGGTAATTTAGGTTTATTTGTTTTATTGGCATATATTAGGTTTTTTCTATTTATTGTAGGTCTGATGATGCTCGAAAGGGCAAAACACGTGTAACGTTTGTCTTAAAAATATATGTTATTTGACTGAGACCCAGACTTCGAGTTTGTCTTATACTTTTTACTTATCAAAGCACTTGCCTCGAAATATTGAATATAGGCGCAGTTCGGCCTCTCCCTTAAGTGTTTGCCGCTTATTAAGACATGATGGCAAAAAGTTTCTGTGACCGCGCGGTTGATGTTAAACGAATAGTTTGGGCATAATGGGGACAATTCGCTTTGCTCGGGGTGTTCACTTTACCCGGGTTTCCACTACTAATAATAAAATTAAATTCTGATTTATAAACCTCGCCAATTTTGATGAAACTGCAATATGTTGTAGTACATACGTCAAAACCGTTTTTTTATTGGCCATTAAACACTTTTAAGGGGCGAAATGCACCCCTAAAATCCACCCTTAAAGAATTACTAGAGGCTGATAGAATTTTCGATAAATAAAATTATGGTTTTGATTTCGTGAAGTTATCTTAATTCTTTCTGAAGATATTTGAAAAAAACAATTTGAAGTTGGATTTTAGAGGTGCAGTGCACCCCCTAAAAGCTATTAATGGCCGATAAAAATACGTATATATTTTTTAAAGTACTACAACGCGGTACCCCTGGCAACTTTTTTTTTTAATTAGGGAAAAATACTAGAAATAAAAACAATAGTATTAAGGTTAATATAATTAAAATTAGACTTTCTAATGCATATTTGGAAAAAAACAATAATGTTTTATTTTTATTTGCTTAATTCATAAAAAATATTATATATTTTCACAAGCCAGTGGCCTACACGTTTTTGTCAAAATTACGTAAGGGTTTTTTTATTTTATTTTTTGACCTCCTCTCTGGCGGGTTTTGCTTCAACCCTCCCCTATTACCCAATCTCACGTGAAATTCTTTTCTTATTTGCTCAAACCGAAATTGACTTTGTGTACGTCAAAAATATTTTAAAGACTAAAAAATTAGATCCTTTACCAAAAAGTTAGTTTTTTTTTTATCCTTGGACAAACCACGAAGGCTAAAAGCCTAAATACTAACGTACCGTGGGTATCTTAAGCGAGGTAAGAGGGAGTTTGTTGGAACGGGACTTAAATACATGAAGGTTTGGGGGAAGGAAAGACCTCCGCGGGCAGCAGGTTCCACATTCTAGAAACTCTAGGGATAAAAGAACGAACAAAGTGGGAAGTTCGAGGCCTGTCCAGGTGGACCGTTCAGGGATGCATACGAGCGGCACCACGAGTCTCTCTGGTGGGAAACGTCAGTGGAGGAACCATACAAGACAATTCTTCAGAGCAGAAGCCATGGAAGTACCTATAAAAAGCGATAAATCACCCACAGCCCGAGGATGGGCTAGAGAGGGTAGCCTTTCTGTAAGTGAAGGATCCTTAATGAGACGAATAGCTCTTCATTGAATAGAATCAAGAATGCTTAGGGTTGTGGGGGACGCCATGCCCCAGATATGGGAACAATATTCCAAGGAGGTCGAATTTGGGACACATACAAAGTGTATAAATTAGAAGGGGAGAAATACTTTTGGCTCGAAAGAGCTTTTTTAAAGCTGCCGTGGCTATAGATACAATGTCTTTATGCCAGTTGAGGTTACTTTCAAATGTGACGCCCACAAGACTGAAGGTGTCCTTGCTCTGTAAAACTTGGCCGCTCATAAGTAGAGGATGAGTATTTGGTGACTCTTTTCGCAACAACGAACATGATTGTGTTTTGGATGCATTCGTTCTGGTTGTTACCGGATAATATATTTTTCTGGGGGAACGTGCCTAAATCTCGTAACTTTTCTCTCGACCCCCTCTCGGGACACCACTGGACTTAAGTAATAAATTTAATAATGCAATAAACATTACTTTCAAACCAATATGGAAATCAGTTAATACATTTTAATTATGTAATAATAATTAAAAAACACAAAAAGGTTTATCAGCCTATATCTTGGATTTATGTTAAAAAATCATAAAATTGGCCCTTGACTTTACTTTTGTAATTAAAGAGCGACTTTAAGACAAACAAAGAGGACCACTAAAAAGGGAAGACATATAAGGAGAGAAGATTTAGATTAATGTTTTTAAAGAAGGAGTAGATAGCATTCATTACAATAATGTCGTTTAAAAAACTTCTTCTGATATAATTTTATGAAAAATATCGAAAAAACATTTAAAGAACCAAACAGTTTTTCCTATTTTGCTAAACAAATGGATATATTTTTAGTAACATTATTATTAAAAAATTTGTTTCTCTATTATTGTTCTGTGATTTCATAATTTGTTTTTCAGCAACAAAAGTCAAGGACAAAAGAATGCATTAACCGAATTTATTTAGTTGATTTTAATTTATAAATAAATTAGTAAACCAGTTCTGTCTTTATTTATCGACGCACAATTAATTAAATAAAGAATAATGGTTTGTTGTTTTGCCAATTTGGCCAAATTTTATTAAATAATGTTTGTTAAATTTGACTGCTAATTTTATGCAACAGTCATCTACTAAAACCTGTCCAAAATGCTAATGTTCCTAATCTAGGAAATGTGTATTGTTATTGTTTTAGCGACGTTGCCAAACCTAACTTTATGAGATCACGTTTCTATTATTCTGTGGGCATTGTTATTCAAAATGGCAACTTAAAATATTGTTGTTATATTTAATAGTACTGGGTAGAGATACAAGGTAACGCAAAGAGAAGGAAATAGGTCATATTTTTTACTTTTCTTCTTGTAAAAATTGTATATTGGTATATTGTGTATGTGTGTATGTTTTCCAGTAAAATCCAATTAGTGACTTAAATTAAGGCATCCCGCACATGAGTCGGTGAAGCAGCGACGAGACAGAGATTCGACAAGCTTTCGACAGTATGTATGCATATATTCGTGTTTGAAGTGGCGACAACCGTACAGAGACGAGTATATGTTTAATGGTCAATTTTTACTATATTCTCAGTCAATTAAATTATACATACCATAGAATACCAATCCATAGAACCCCACAAGTGAGATTTCGGCGTACCCTAAAAATTTTAGTACATACCCTGATCAACAGATGGCGAAAGTAGTACGATGTCGCTTTGCTAATAGGATTACCATTAGAAATTGATAGCAGTCGCTGAGGAGCACTCGGCCCAATCAGTTAGAGTGAGGATATACGCAAAATTTAATAAAAATAAGATCCCCGATAAATGGACCCAGTATCCATAAGATTATTAAATTTGTGATTTCAGAATAGGATATACGATGTGTTTTTACGAAACATCGTAAGCTGACATTCGCCAATTTTACGGGAAACGATTTTTCTTCCCATCGCGTTATTTTTAAAGAAAAACCGAGATCTGAATGTTTTTATTTTAGATTTCTTCTTAATTTGAATTACAAAACAAACATATTTAACATTTAATGTCAAAATTTTCAGAATCTCCTAAAAAAAAGTTAAAAATTTTAAAATTCTAAACCTAAATAATAGTTAATTTTTAAATTTTTTATTTTTCAATTAATCTTGACAACGGTGGCAGACTTACCACCAAAACGTCGATTTTTAGTTCTCTATTTACTTGCTTTATTTTTTTTTGTTTTTTACTTTTAATTTATTTTTTGGCGTGTACCCAAATAACTAACATTAATTAAATGAACCGCCGAACCAATATAGAACATATCTTTATCTGAAATAAAGCCGTGCACTAATGTATGTACAAAAAATTACCAACTTTGTTTTCAAAATAACTCAATGAAAAAAAAAAAACGTTTCCCGTAAAACTGACGAATGTCGCTTACGATGTTTTGTCAAAAACCCATTGATATATCCTATTCTGAAATCATAAATTTAATAATCTTATGGATACTACCATTTATCGGAGATTTTATTTTTATTAAATTGTGCGTATATCCTCACTCTAACTGATTGGGCCGACTCGCGACTGCTCGTCAAAGAAAATATAAAGGGTTAGTTCTGGTTAGCTGCTCGTCAGCGACTGCTATCAATTTCTGATGGTAATCGTATTAGCAAAGCGACATCGTACTACTTTCGCCATCTGTTGGTCGGGGTAGGTACTAAAAATTTTTAGGGTACGGTGAAATCTCACTTGTGGGTTCTATGGATTGGTATTCTTTGGCGATACCCGGCGGAAAGATTTGGAGGGTGGGCAGCAGTTTTTGCAAGTGCAATGAGGGTCCTGGAGCGGGGGGAAGAGCTCTTACCCTCCGTAAGACTACCGATTAGTCCCAAAATAAATAAGAATTTATAATATATTAGTCTTTTCGACATATACAGTGTGTCTTCTTAAAAGTGCGGAAAAATGCTACCACTAAATTTATGAAGCTAAAATATAGATCGTCATATTTTAGCTTTAAAACTTACCTTTGTCTAAAAGAGTAGACGATTTTTAAATCTCACATTTTTTAAATTCTGTATAAATATTTACGTTATCTATACGTTCCCTGCAACGTATAAGTAACATCGAAATATTTGACCCCTCTTTCCAATATTTTATGTACCCTTATTCAAACTATACATCGTAATAAACCCTAAAATGTATATATGCAAACCCGTAATATTTTAATCTAATCTCCTTTATTTCCTAAGATAACAAACCCCCATCTGCGAGAAGAGGTTTATGTGTTAAACTCCCTCCATTTTGGTTAATTTTATAGCCGAAATTTACTGCCATGCTTAGAAGTAAGCTTCCATGGTAACTGCTAGATTAAACATTTAACTGGTAGTCGTAAAATTTGACCGTAAACACAACGAGAAGAATCGCTTTATTCATGAAGTTGCTAAATTTATGGTAATGGAGTATTTTAAAGTTACTATTTGTGTACATTAAGGACGTTCCCAAAAAATCACTTTTCTTAGGATTTTTAAAAACATCAAATACATACAGGGTGGCCCACCATATTCGACACTGGCCTGTAGTTGGATAAACATGGGGTTTTTAAAAAAGTAAATACTGAAACATATACAGGTCGGATAAGGCCACAGTATAAAATTATTTTACTCTATACTGATGTCTCAAAAAGTGTGACGTATCAAAGTTATATTTTTTAAATGGAACACCCTACATTTTATGACGGTTTTAGATTCTACATAAAAAATAATTTAAGTTTGTTAATAGTACGAAGTGTCTAATTTTATTCGTTTTTGTACGGATGGCAAGCTATCGAAAAAAAAAAAAACAAACAATCCCATACAACCGATAGAAACCATTAGAATCTGCGAATAAGGCACCACCTTATTATTATGAAACCCACCTATTTTCCTAGAGCCCCAAATCATAGTTCAAATCCCCTAGATCTCTTCCTTACTACCAACCCCGAACTCTATGAAACATCTGTCACAGCACCCCTAGGTGGCTCAGATCATGGCTTACTTACTTTATCTTATCCTGCACATCCCGAGGTAAATGAACACATGCCACCACGCACCGTATGGCACTACAACTCAGCCGACTGGGATGGCCTAAGGGACTTCTTCGCCACTTACCCCTGGAATTCCATCTGCTTTTCTTCTCGTGATCCTTCTCAAATTTGCAATCAACTAACTGAATCAATTCAATTGGGCATTGAAAAAATGTCAGCAAATCTTTCTGGTCCTTTGCGAAAAACATAAGTAGAAATTTTTGTACCAGTTCTTTCCCACCACTAACTTTGGAAGATGAAATTATTTCTACCGCTAAAGGAAAGGCAGAGCTATTTTCCAAACAATTTGCTGCCAATTCAACTCTTGACCCTCCCGTAAATCATCCAATTCCAGCGGTTACCCCAGTTCCTCATAAAATGCCCGATATTATTTTTAAAGTAAAACACATTAAGCGTATCCTTTCTTCCCTTAACACCAATAAATCGTCTGGGCTGGATGGCATACCAGCAATCGTTTTAAAAAAATGTGCTCCAGAACTTGCACCAATCTTAACTCGGCTCTTTCGAATTTCTTACGACACAGGTATCTTTCCGGAGAGCTGGAAAGCTGCACGTGTCAACCTATTCCCAAGAACGGATCTAAATCCCTTCCATCTAACTATAGACCAATTTTAATTCTCTCAGTTCTTTGTAAAGTAATGGGAAAATTAATTAATTTACAAATTCTTAAGTACTTAGAAAAACACAAAATTTTGCATGACAGGCAGTATAAATTTCTGCCACAAAAGATCTACAGCAGATCTTCTTTCCTTCATATCACACTGTTGGAATAAGTCTCTTGAGTTTCTAGGTGAGTACCAGATCGTTGCTCTTGATATATCCAAATCTTTTGACCAGGTCTGGCATGCCGCACTTCTTAATAAACTTCCCTCCTATGGTCTTTCAACTAAACTTTGTACTTGGCTCTCTAGTTATCTATCTGATCGACGTATATCAGTTATTGTGGACGGCCATTCTTCAAGCTTTCACCAAGTAAATGCTGGAGTCCCTCAGGGCTCAGTTCTGGCACCAACATTGTTTCTTCTTCACATCAACGACCTTCTCTCGTCCACAACTAATTCCATTCATAGTTTCGCCGACGATAGTAACCTACACTCCAGTTTTCAGGTTCCTAAACCCATTACTAAACCTGACTTGGAAAACAAACGCAGAGCGATGCAGATATCTCTTTCGCAGGATCTTAACTTAATATTTGATTGGGGCGCCAAAAATCTCGTCCATTTTAATGCATCCAAAACACAATCATGTTCCTTGTCGCGAAAAGAGTCATCAAATACTCATCCCCTACTTATGAGCGGCCAAGTTTTACAGAGCAAAGACACCTTCAATCTTGTGGGCGTCACATTTGAAAGTAACCTTAACTGGCATAAACACATTGTATCTATAGCCACGGCAGCTTCAAAAAGCTTGGATTTCTCTTTCGAGCCAAAAAGTATTTTTCCGCTTCTAATTTATACACTTTATATGTGTCCCAAATCCGACCTCCCTTGGAATATTGTTCCCATATCTGGGGCATGGCGTCCCCCACAACCCTAAGCATTCTTGATTCTATTCAAAGAAGAGCTATTCGTCTCATTAATGATCCTTCACTTACAGAAAGGCTTCCCTCTCTTGCCCATCGTTGGGCTGTGGGTGATTTATCGCTTTTTATAGGTACTTCCATGGCTTCTGCTCTGAAGAATTGTCCAGTATAGTTCCTCCACTCACGATTCCCAACAGAGAAACTCGTGGTTCCGCGCGTATGCATCCCTATACGGTCCAACTGGACAGGCCCCGAACTTCTCACTTTGTTCGTTCTTTTATCCCTAGAGTTTCTAGATTGTGGAACCTGCTGCCCGCGGAGGTCTTTCCTTCCCCCCAAATCTTCAAGTATTTAAGTCCGTGTCAACAAACTCCCTCTTACCTCGCTTAAGACACCCACGGTACGTTGGTATTTAGGCCTTAAGCCTTCGTGATTTATCCAAAGATAAAAAAAACATAGTAAACCACAGTTATTTTCCTTAAGCCTCGCTTCGTTGGGACATTTTTTTTTTACTTGCTTTAAAAACGTCTTAATTTTGTAACTACGAACTTGTTATTAAAATGGTTTAGTACTTATTTTGGGTAGTAGTAATAATAAGTTTTGACAAAAAGTGACCCGTGAAAATGCGCTTGAGTATTTTTATTATTATTTTTTTGAAATAATTTTAATGTTGGCTGACTCGAAGTAGCAGTGCGCCTTAAACATGTTTGTTTTTATTTAAAAAATCGTTTATTTTAGAAACAGAGCTTAAATTTATCACGTCCGGGAACTTTTTGTATGGATTTAAATAAAGATTACTCAAAATGATATTTAGAAACAGTCTTGGAGTAAACATATACAACATAAAGTATTTTATAAATCTAAAGGGACTAATTCTTCAAAACTTATGTCCTTCAAGAAATATTTTTCACACTAAATTTGCAATATTT
>JACEGR010009768.1:0-23880 GCA_014170235.1 Listronotus bonariensis
ACAAGAAATTTCCCGTTTTAACCTAAAGAGCGTCTTTTTAAAGATATAAGGGTTTTTCAATCCTTCAACTTAGAAATTAAGTGTAGTGGCACCATCTGTTGTCGAGTATTTAAACTTAATTCAGAACAACGGTTATTTGGGTTGCGTTACGGAAGGCGCTGCGAGCAATTGCAACATGTCTAGTAATGGCGCGAAATTTAAAATTCCAATTTCAATAAAGTCTGAAATTACATTTGCTACTATAATAAAGTTATAAAATTTTGTGTATTTATACAGCAGTAGCTAACTTTTATTTTGAAGCTAAAGCGACATAATTTTAGCTATTCATTATCAATTTAAAAGATTGCAGTTTTTAATTAAATTAGCCTAGGACAAACTTTAAAATATTGTGTCATCAACCTCAAAGAATTCTGCTTCTCATACGGTCAGCTATATGTAGCTTGCTCAAAAGTAGGAATTTCAAAAAATGTATATATACAAGGTCCGGCACTAGGATTGAACTGTTTTAAAACGATTGCCATGGAAATATCGTTTATTTGACAAACGTCAAATAGTGATAACACTGAAGTTTACTCTTGGAAATTATGTGTTACAATGGTAAATTGGCCAAACACAATGGATCTTTGCTGTAGAATCGTTTATCCTGACGCAATCCATTGTGCCAATTCAAAGCTTTCGACGTAAATTTAATTTGCCAGTGCGTGCCAACAAGAAATGCAATTTTAAGATGAGTAAGAAATTGTTTTCTACTTGTCCCCAAATACTTTCCCAACTCAAAGAAAAAAATCGTAAAGAAGTTATACATTCGATAACCATGAACGTAGATTTATTGACGCGTGTTATGCGACGTTTCTACTCCAATATGAAGCAGTGCATTAAAGAAGGCGGTGGTCATCTTACGAATGTAATTTTTCCATACTAAAAGTGTTTCAATTAATTTCTAGAATTATATTTTTAGTTTTAGTAACAGTCGAAATATATTTTTCGTACCTTCACAGTTGCCCATTAAAAACGTTCAATCCTATTGCCGGACGCTGTAGAATACAGCAGCATAAACAAGTAGTGTAAGAAAATTAAAAAAGTTTTGAATATTTTTTTTACTTTTTACATCATAGTTTATTTTTATTTCAACTACCACGTAATCTCAACTCCCGAGCGAAGCCGAAAATCGTAGCTAGTTTTTCTATAGTAACAAAATGTTGGTTTCATCAATAAATTTTTCTTTATAGGATGCAAAATGCTAATGTTTGTCAAAATTCGACGCGGCAAGATTTTAATTTTTGTTTTAATAATTACTATTATCGGAAATTATTGTTATACCATACTCTGAAGCCAACAACTTTTTTAGTCATTTTGTTGATTCTAAACGTATTCCGAGAATATCCCCAAATACAGTATTTTATTCTATTTTTTTTTCATGGTTTTGGTCCCTTCAGGTCCAATCCACCACTCTCCCCTTCCGGACTATGCTTTCCAGGGCTTCGTGGGCGGAAAATCTAAAAAACAAAATCATTCTACAATCGATGCAATGCATAAATTGTTGGCTGTCAAACCAAGACCTGCTACTGGTGTTACGTATAACCTTCACTTCACTACTGACAGTTCCGATGGCACGCCCATCTATTTCCCGCCATTTAAGAAATACCTCGTGTTCACCACCAAACAGAATATAATCAGCTTATAGGAATCTTCGCTTACAGCGCTTACATCCAGAAGAAAGATGCCGTCAGTTTAGCGTGAATATTTCCTTGATCCCCGAAGGTAAAAACGTCCATACGGCACCTCTAATCGCCACTCCGAGAAGAACTTTGTGGTCCTCTACGCACATCCGTACTGTCCGGAGGTCAAACAAAGAGTCTTCCCAAGTACAGTACATCTTCTGCATTATCTTTAATAATAGGGAATTATTGGAATTCATATAAGGTCTAACAGTAATAAATTCAGCAGTATTTTGACTTTACGCATGCTCAGTAGTGGTTTTAAATAAGGGAAACTTTATTAAAATTACTGCTAGACTATAATTGTGCCAAAATATAGAAATGAGGTTAAGGGTTGAAGTAATTTGTTTTTATTTTTAAATTTTGTCTTTAAAATATACTAAAAAGTTAGAACTTCTCCATTTGTAACTATACAAAATAAATAAATAAAATAGACTATAAATAAAAACAAATAATATTCCAGTTTTAGGTTAAAAATAATACAAGCATGTCATGCTAACCAATAACACTTCTTCACATAGGGGCGTTAGGGTTTAGCAGTAATAAAATAAGGTTTTTCCCTTAATACTGCTAGCACTATTTGCCTATTCCAATAATTCCCTAATACCTATACGATTCTAAAGCATCATAAAATCATTTAAGAATCTTTTAAATTCCGTTCTAAAAGCGCAGTGTGGCACAAATTTGTAAAATTACCGTTACACTGATGTTGCAAGGCGTTCGCTGTCTAATTGTACAAGAAATTTATGGCTCTAAAAGCACCAAAAACAATTATTTTAGACAGAAATTAGTCACAGCGTTACAGGCCATTTTACACGACCTGTTACAGAAAAATTTATTAGAGTTAACTTTAAAAGAATATGTGGTTTAGTATGTGGGCATTAGTGTTAGCAAAGACAATTGTAGTTTCAGTATAGACTCCCCGAACAACGCTAAATTTTTGGTTTAGTATGTGGGCATCAGTGTTAGCAAAGACAATTGTAGTTTCACTATAGACTCCCAGAACAATGCTAAATTTTTGGTTTAGTATGTGGGCATCAGTGTTAGCAAAGACAATTGTAGTTTCACTATAGACTCCCAGAACAATGCTAAATTTTTGGTTTATTATGTAGGCATCAGTGTTAGCAAAGACAATTGTAGTTTCAGCATAGACTTCCAGAACAATGCTAAATTTTTGGTTTAGTATATGGGCATCAGTGTTAGCAAAGACAATTATTGTAGTTTCACTATAGACTCCCAGAACAATGCTAAATTTTTGGTTTATTATGCAGGCATCAGTGTTAGCAAAGACAATTGTAGTTTCAGTATATACTCCCAGAACAATGCTAAATTTTTGGTTTAGTATATGGGCATCAGTGTTAGCAAAGACAATTGTAGTTTCAGTATAGACTCCCAGAACAATGCTAAATTTTTGGTTTAGTATGTGGGCATCAGTGTTAGCAAAGACAATTGTAGTTTCAGTATAGACTCCCAGAACAATGCTAAATTTTTGGTTTATTATGTAGGCATCAGTGTTATCAAAGACAATTGTAGTTTCAGTATAGACTTCCAGAACAATGCTAAATTTTTGGTTTAGTATATGGGCATCAGTGTTAGCAAAGACAATTATTGTAGTTTCACTATAGACTCCCAGAACAATGCTAAATTTTTGGTTTATTATGCAGGCATCAGTGTTAGCAAAGACAATTGTAGTTTCAGTATAGACTCCCAGAACAATGCTAAATTTTTGGTTTAGTATATGGGCATCAGTGTTAGCAAAGACAATTGTAGTTTCAGTATAGACTCCCAGAACAATGCTAAATTTTTGGTTTAGTATGTGGGCATCAGTGTTAGCAAAGACAATTGTAGTTTCAGTATAGACTCCCAGAACAATGCTAAATTTTTGGTTTATTATGTAGGCATCAGTGTTATCAAAGACAATTGTAGTTTCAGTATAGACTTCCAGAACAATGCTAAATTTTTGGTTTAGTATGTGGGCATCAGTGTTAGCAAAGACAATTGTAGTTTCAGTATAGACTCCCAGAACAATGCTAAATTTTTGGTTTAGTATGTGGGCATCAGTGTTAGCAAAGACAATTGTAGTTTCAGTATAGACTCCCAGAACAATGCTAAATTTTTGGTTTATTATGTAGGCATCAGTGTTATCAAAGACAATTGTAGTTTCAGTATAGACTTCCAGAACAATGCTAAATTTTTGGTTTAGTATGTGGGCATCAGTGTTAGCAAAGACAATTGTAGTTTCAGGATAGACTCCCAGAACAATGCTAAATTTTTGGTTTATTATGTAGGCATCAGTGTTATCAAAGACAATTGTAGTTTCAGTATAGACTTCCAGAACAATGCTAAATTTTTGGTTTAGTATGTGGGCATCAGTGTTAGCAAAGACAATTGTAGTTTCAGTATAGACTCCCAGAACAATGCTAAATTTTTGGTTTATTATGTAGGCATCAGTGTTATCAAAGACAATTGTAGTTTCAGTATAGACTTCCAGAACAATGCTAAATTTTTGGTTTAGTATGTGGGCATCAGTGTTAGCAAAGACAATTGTAGTTTCAGTATAGACTCCCAGAACAATGCTAAATTTTTGGTTTATTATGTAGGCATCAGTGTTATCAAAGACAATTGTAGTTTCAGTATAGACTTCCAGAACAATGCTAAATTTTTGGTTTAGTATGTGGGCATCAGTGTTAGCAAAGACAATTGTAGTTTCACTATAGACTCCCAGAACAATGCTAAATTTTTGGTTTAGTATATGGGCATCAGTGTTAGCAAAGACAATTGTAGTTTCAGTATAGACTCCCAGAACAATGCTAAATTTTTGGTTTAGTATGTGGGCATCAGTGTTAGCAAAGACAATTGTAGTTTCAGTATAGACTCCCAGAACAATGCTAAATTTTTGGTTTATTATGTAGGCATCAGTGTTATCAAAGACAATTGTAGTTTCAGTATAGACTTCCAGAACAATGCTAAATTTTTGGTTTAGTATGTGGGCATCAGTGTTAGCAAAGACAATTGTAGTTTCAGTATAGACTCCCAGAACAATGCTAAATTTTTGGTTTATTATGTAGGCATCAGTGTTATCAAAGACAATTGTAGTTTCAGTATAGACTTCCAGAACAATGCTAAATTTTTGGTTTAGTATGTGGGCATCAGTGTTAGCAAAGACAATTGTAGTTTCACTATAGACTCCCAGAACAATGCTAAATTTTTGGTTTAGTATATGGGCATCAGTGTTAGCAAAGACAATTGTAGTTTCAGTATAGACTCCCAGAACAATGCTAAATTTTTGGTTTAGTATGTGGGCATCAGTGTTAGCAAAGACAATTGTAGTTTCAGTATAGACTCCCAGAACAATGCTAAATTTTTGGTTTATTATGCAGGCATCAGTGTTATCAAAGACAATTGTAGTTTCAGTATAGACTTCCAGAACAATGCTAAATTTTTGGTTTAGTATGTGGGCATCAGTGTTAGCAAAGACAATTGTAGTTTCACTATAGACTCCCAGAACAATGCTAAATTTTTGGTTTATTATGTAGGCATCAGTGTTAGCAAAGACAATTGTAGTTTCAGCATAGACTTCCAGAACAATGCTAAATTTTTGGTTTAGTATATGGGCATCAGTGTTAGCAAAGACAATTATTGTAGTTTCACTATAGACTCCCAGAACAATGCTAAATTTTTGGTTTATTATGCAGGCATCAGTGTTAGCAAAGACAATTGTAGTTTCAGTATATACTCCCAGAACAATGCTAAATTTTTGGTTTAGTATATGGGCATCAGTGTTAGCAAAGACAATTGTAGTTTCAGTATAGACTCCCAGAACAATGCTAAATTTTTGGTTTAGTATGTGGGCATCAGTGTTAGCAAAGACAATTGTAGTTTCAGTATAGACTCCCAGAACAATGCTAAATTTTTGGTTTATTATGTAGGCATCAGTGTTATCAAAGACAATTGTAGTTTCAGTATAGACTTCCAGAACAATGCTAAATTTTTGGTTTATTATGCAGGCATCAGTGTTAGCAAAGACAATTGTAGTTTCAGTATATACTCCCAGAACAATGCTAAATTTTTGGTTTAGTATATGGGCATCAGTGTTAGCAAAGACAATTGTAGTTTCAGTATAGACTCCCAGAACAATGCTAAATTTTTGGTTTAGTATGTGGGCATCAGTGTTAGCAAAGACAATTGTAGTTTCAGTATAGACTCCCCGAACAACGCTAAATTTTTGGTTTAGTATGTGGGCATCAGTGTTAGCAAAGACAATTGTAGTTTCACTATAGACTCCCAGAACAATGCTAAATTTTTGGTTTAGTATGTGGGCATCAGTGTTAGCAAAGACAATTGTAGTTTCAGCATAGACTTCCAGAACAATGCTAAATTTTTGGTTTAGTATGTGGGCATCAGTGTTAGCAAAGACAATTATTGTAGTTTCACTATAGACTCCCAGAACAATGCTAAATTTTTGGTTTATTATGTAGGCATCAGTGTTAGCAAAGACAATTGTAGTTTCAGTATAGACTTCCAGAACAATGCTAAATTTTTGGTTTAGTATGTGGGCATCAGTGTTAGCAAAGACAATTATTGTAGTTTCACTATAGACTCCCAGAACAATGCTAAATTTTTGGTTTATTATGTAGGCATCAGTGTTAGCAAAGACAATTGTAGTTTCAGTATAGACTTCCAGAACAATGCTAAATTTTTGGTTTAGTATGTGGGCATCAGTGTTAGCAAAGACAATTATTGTAGTTTCACTATAGACTCCCAGAACAATGCTAAATTTTTGGTTTAGTATGTGGGCATCAGTGCTAGCAAAGACAATTGTAGTTTTAATATAGACTCCCAGAACAATGCTAAATTTTTGGTTTATTATGTAGGCATTAGTGTTAGCAAAGACAATTATAGTTTCAGTATATACTCCCAGAACAATGCTAAATTTTTGGTTTATTATGTAGGCATCAGTGTTAGCAAAGACAATTGTAGTTTCAGTATATACTCCCAGAACAATGCTAAATTTTTGGTTTAGTATGTAGGCATCAGTGTTAGCAAAGGCAATTGTAGTTTTAGTATAGACTCCCAGAACAATGCTAAATTTTTGGTTTATTATGTAGGCATCAGTGTTAGCAAAGGCAATTGTAGTTTCAGTGTAGACTTCCAGAACAATGCTAAATTTTTGGTTTAGTATGTGGGCATCAGTGTTAGCAAAGACAATTTTAGTTTCACTATAGACTCCCAGAACAATGCTAAATTTTTGGTTTAGTATGTGGGCATCAGTGTTAGCAAAGACAATTGTAGTTTCAGTATAGACTCCCAGAACAATGCTAAATTTTTGGTTTAGTATGTGGGCATCAGTGTTAGCAAAGACAATTGTAGATTTAGTATAGACTCCCAGAACAATGCTAAATTTTTTGTTTATTATGTAGGCATCAGTGTTAGCAAAGACAATTGTAGTTTCAGTATAGACTCCCAGAACAATGCTAAATTTTTGGTTTAGTGTGTGGGCATCAGTGCATCTAAATTGAATAATTAAGAAAAATATGCTAGATGACTGACATGTGGCAACGCCGCTCAAAGGTTATGCTGCGCCCGAAAAAGTTTATCGAATACGGTATATGTGACATAAAAAAATTGATGCCAGTCCAATACGTTTTTCGGTTAGAAGATCCAATTAGTGATAATAAATATCCGCAATAATTAGAAAACATATTTTTCTGAGGTTTTTAAGTAAAAAATTCGACGACAATAATATGATGTATCAATATATACGTTACCCAACAGGTTACTTGACAGAAACTTTACATGTTTATTCTTAAATTTACGTGCTACCTGACCTTGTTTTACAAATTTGTTATAATTTTTTTTTAGTGACTGTTTTGCCTTTTTATTGAAATATATTTTTTGGTGATACGATAAGGGTGGTTTAAAAATGTTATTAGTAAATAAACATAACAATTTAAAACCTATAACTTGTTGAAAGATGCTTGTGCTGTAAATTTTTGCGTATAATTTCTATTGTTCTTACGCAGCGTTGCCAAATATAAATTCCACGGTAGTCAAATTACCTTAAGCACTCATTTCACCTTGTGGTATCGATAGAACTATCTTAAATTAGCTTGCCTGTAAAATATTTCAGGGTAAAAAAGTTTATCTTTTACCCCTGTATTAAAGTGATTCTAGTAAACACAGTGAAATATGAGCCCCATAACCGTAAGTGACCATTTTTTAAACAGATTTTTCCACGGTTTGTCGGAACTACGGTAAAAATAATATATCCCTGTAAAGTGTCAAGTTTCTGAAAAATATTACAGCGATTTAAAGCATTCATCACTAGATAGGAGGTTTGTATTTCCATGGCATTTTTTAATGATGGTAATGATGAATACCTGCATCAGTGAAAGTCTATCTGTGTGTAAAATATGCGGCTTGTTTCTGAATAAATTACACATTAAATTAATAATATTAGGAAGAATAAGGTGCAATAGATCGGTGCATGGCATTGGAGTATTATTACTTCTAGACCCAGAAACCCTATAATATTGTCGTTAAAAATATAAGAAAAATCGTATTTTAAATAATAAAATTTTACAGAGACCCCTTGTAAGAAAACCCATACAGTAATAGTTAATTTAAAGAAAAAAAATAGATACTTTATTGTTTTCTTTTAAGATGAGATGTAGGAATGATTAGTAAAATTTAAAAATTTAAAAATTTTATTTTTATAAGGCGTTAACTAAGGGCAAAAAAATAAAATTTTGAAATATGTCGAAAATTGATTTTTTAATAACCAAGAAATATTCCATATATCCATAGTATTATTATAAAAAGGTAAAGTTTGTAACTTTGCTTGTTTCTTTGTTTATTCGGATGTTTGTAGTCTCTAATCTTCGGAAATACTGAACCGATCATAAAAATTCTTTTACAATCAGAAAGCTACACTATTCAAGAGTGTTATAGGCTATATTTTATAATAAAAACAAGAAGTTTAGAAAGAAATAATTGCATATGTATATCAAGTCAGCAGATAAATATAAGTATACAAAAGGATCGAATTTCCTATTCAAGCCTCAGTGGTTCAGTGGTCGAATGTCTGCCTGCCACGCGGACGCTCAAATTTTGAATACGCTTTAAGGTATTTTTAACGAAGATATACAGGACCATCTTAATTTAATGTACACGTTATAGTTACTTTTTTATTAATTAAAATAAAAAATTGTTTAAATTGGCAATCTATACTCTATCCAAGTTTCATAACTCAAACGTGTAAACAGTGATCAACGCGTGGCATCGCAATTTCTGTAGATTTATTGGTTGAAAGGCACATACTGGTTAGACAAATAGGTATTGGGATATCGGCCAGTAAAGCAACAACAAAGGATGTATGTGACTAATCCAATCAAATATGTTTACATGTCGGTATTCACTTTAGATTATATCTTTTCCTCACAGTGCCTATATTTTTTTATCTGTTTAACACTCCACGAAAGCTTTATGCCTAAGTACCAGAGTACCGTGGGTGTCGGGTTATTAGATGTTAAACCCTTTTTCCACGCTGTTCCGTCAATGTTATCCAAGCACTGAAACATGCAATTTTTGCATTTCACAGCACTTTTTTAGACCACGCGGTAGTGCCACCACGGACGTTATTTCCTAAATAACTACTACCTGGGGTAGGCAGAATACAACACAGTGGTATGCAAGCCATCTGTGAGGTGACGAGCGATTAAAATGCCAATGTCCGGTTCCGAGATTCGAACTCGGATCTCTGCGGTGAGAAGCTGGTACGTTACCGCTGCACTACGCTCGCCACTAATGTTATGTTATTTAGCTGATTCTGTATACATAAAACATAATTGTAAACTTGAAGCCATGCTATGCAGGGCCGGCATTGTAGTTTTGATTTAAAATTAATAAAATAAAATTGCTAAGAACAATTAACAGTTATTAAATTAAATTTCTAAAATCACTTCACGCTTTTTGGATGTCGTAGTGGAAAGAAAAATCGCATCATAATTTCTAAAGTATATTTGCTTCGAACCAATGGAATTTGTTCTTTGCATTTGTAACTTGGATAGACTTTAGTAGCATTTTTAGAGCTCTTTGAGATTAAAAATTCAAAAAAACAAGTGACAATCGTGTTTTCGGGTTACAGAGTAAAATATCTTTTTTTTAATCGAACACAATTTCTATTGCCATTTGGAAGACCATTCAAAAAGCTTTAAGAAAATATCGCATCTTCTATAGTTTTGGAAATATGGCTATTCAAACCTAAAAGTTATGTTAAATGTCATTTATATCTACAACTGTCAGCTATAAGCATTAAACGTGATGCCACGGATAAAATACAGATAGGTTTTATTATTTCTTTAAAAGTATAAAAAGGTTAACTTTATTAACTGTTATAATTTTAGTTTTGCTTCAAAAAACATACATTTTTACGTTAGTTTGTCTGAAAATTAATAATTGACATAAATAGAGTTTCTTTTAAATTTAAAACGTGTTATCAATCAAATATTTTCTTACTAAAAACTGCGTATAAATACCGTAACTTATTTTAAATTACTTTTTTAGCATATTCTCCTATCCTCCATTTTTTATGTATTATTTTTGCATATAAGTCAAAAATTGCATTTTTGCCATGTATTTTACCACTGATCTGGATGGATTGCCACTGGTTATAACTTGCGCGAAATAAAAGTTACGTTACATTGGCGAAAAAACAAGTTTATGCGCCTCGAACCAGTCATTACTCGTGGTCCCTGAACGTAGACGCCCGTGCGCGAAACGGACTAGCGGGCAGAATTTAACAATGCTCTCTGGCTTTCCCATTCTAAGCATAAGAAGTATCGTAAGGGACGGTGAGCCAGTATCGTATTCGGCCATGGCTTTTAAATGCGCATACTCGTAAACGCATCGATTTGTTGACTGCGCATAATATAAAGGTCATAAAAGTGCTACTACCCACTGAGTATCTAAATGTTGGTTGGGCCGCGTCCAGACTTGCAACAATTCGCCAAACATCCGTCCGAACTAACCAACGTGTTTGCGCGCTCTTTTGACGTCAAAATACCTACAAGCTCTGAATCACCGGCGAATCATTCGCCAAGCCATTGAAACGACGTAAATTTCGTCCACGTCCAAGACCACGCTATGTGGCGGAGTATGCGCCGTGGAGCGGCGCGGCGAATTGTTGCAAGTCTGGATGCGGCTTTATAAACACAAAGACGTCCAGTTTGGCCCCTTTAGTAAACTTTAAGTAACTTAAACATTTTCTTGTTTAACCAGTATACTTGTTAGTCTAATATATGTTTTTCTTTTTCTAGGTAAGTTTCCTCATTATTAAAACAGTACATTACACTTAGAAATTGGTAAGTAACATAGTTTCTAGCTTTAAAATTTTGCTCGGGTTGCTATTTGAGGAATCCAAGTTAGTTATTTTTTGGACGGTTTGCTAATGTTAAAAGCCTAAATACTAATGTGCCGTGGGTGTCTTGAGTAAGGAAAGTGGAAGTTGCTTAACAAGCTTAAAGAGTAATCGAGTATTAGATTCCACAGTCCACACATATATATAATAAAAGAACAAACAAAGTAAAAAGTTCAGGACCTCCCAAATAAAACCGTATAAGGATGCAGGGATGCATATTTGTGTAATTGAGTGTTTTTCTGTTGAAAGTTGCAATAGAAGGAAATATACTGGGTTATGCCTTGAAGTAGAAGCTGTGGTAATACCTATAATATTCTTAAATTATAAGTTTACCAATTATTCGGGCTTGGGCTAATTCGACAAGAATATAATAGATATGCTTTAAATAAACAATTTTTCGTTTAAATTCTATACAGTTTGACAGTCACAGAAAGATAATATTCCAAATTGAAAATTAAAAATAAAAACTTAAAAATTTTTTGAAGTCGTAACCGACTGTTAAATAAACGATTTTTCGATAAGTGACGGTGTAGCGTCTTGTTAAAAACTGTTTAATATCTTTTCCTATCTTTTCATCTTTAATTAACAAGGTGAACGCGAGATATATATTAATTTTGTTTTCATGAAATTGAGCCGATCTGGTTTTACTGTTTTTAATTAAAAGGTGTAGATTGAATTTCTGTTTTTTTTCCTTTTATTATTTTTTTATAAAGTTAGTTGCCGGTTGACCTATTTAAGAGAATAGAAATAGAAATACAATATCTAATAGAGGTGTGTAAGAAAATTTATTACTGTTTTTTGTTTTATTTTTGGCTTTGTGAACTAGAGTAAATATCTGGGAAAAATTGCAGTTTCATCAAAGGCACTGGCAAAACGACCGCCGGCGGTTTTGCTCAATTAAAAGAAGGTAACCGCCGTCCGGCGGTTTTTTTATATTAACGTATATAAAAACCGCCAAAAATGTTAAATAATTTGTTATAACCGGCCGATTTTACTTATTTTATCGGTAAATGCCAAAAAATAGTTAAAGTTAATCTATCCCTAATAATTATATTTATATTGCTTTGCTATTTATTGTTTATTATTGTAGCTTAGTTAATAGCACCCTTTGAAAAAAAAATTGGAGTAGTATAGCGGGATGGGGACCGGCAAATAAAACCACTATTGTATTTATCATAACGTTTCGTGGCTGAATTTGCACTTTATCAAGGGCCTATAATAAAGAAAGACACATTACAAAACTATTTTGTCACATGAACCCAATATTTAGCAACACCAAAAAACACTTTAAAAAAATAGTGTCAGACAGGAAAGGCGAAGAAATAACTTATCAGGACGTCAATGTCAGCATAAAAGTCAGCAATTAGATATAACTTAAAATTCCTAAAAAGTGGAAAACTATCTGTCTGAAAATGAAATTATGAACAATAAGAAGAAAAAATGTAAAAAAGTAATCAAGAAAAAAATATGAAAAGAAAGAAAGTTATTTACCTATCCGGAATTCGAACTCTTAACCTGTGGCTTACGTGTCAACACTTGTAACCTGGTAGCTATGGGACAGCTTGGATTAGTTTTTTAAATATTGATAATATGAAGAAATAAACCGTCTTTATGAATTATTTAAGTTGTAACTTTTTTTCCTTTTCCTGAGAATTTTAAAGTTTGTTTCACCTTCAATACATGCCAGTGGCGATGCCAGCTTTTTGGTTTAGGGGTGGCCAAGGCAAAGCCTGCCATTTTTAGGTGTGTCCAAATTTTTTTAAGGTATGAAATTTTTGAAGGCCGAACAAAAACCTCACCGATAAAAACCTTAAATTCCTTCTTAGTCCACTCTTGTGAAATCATGTTTTTTCCGTGTTTCGAAAAGAGTCCCCATTTTTTCAATTCTAACTCTATAATGTTCTTTTTGTCAGGGCCCACCAATTTTTCAGGGGTGGCCCGGGCCACTCCTGCCCTCCCCCTGTGGCATACTTTAATTGGTAATACTTAAGTTTTAGTTCTATGAAACGATCAGGTTTTTTTCTTGCCGCTAAAATACTTCTGGCTTTTCTTTTCCTATAAGATGTCATTTTTTTTTAACTTATGAAAAGCTTCAACAAAAAACGCGCCTCCCAGTTTTATTTTGGTTGTTGATCAATAATTAAAATAATATTAAACAATAAAACAGGAATTATTAAAGTTAGGTTAACTTTAGGTATTATTTGGCGGTTTTTAATATTTTCTATAAACAAAACTTCGGACGGCTGCATCTACCGATAAAAGAAATAAAAACCCTTGGTAAAAATAAATTAATTAACATTTTTCACGGTTTTCATATACGTAAATAAAAAAACCGCCGGACGGCGGTTTTCTTCTAATAATTAAGTAAAACCGCCGGCGGTCGTTTAGCCAGTGACTTTATCAAAAAAAAGGGATACCTGGGATAGTTTCATCGTAAGGTCTATCGTATTTTTAACGTGAACCTATTAAATCTTATTTTTAAGTAATATAAAGAAATAACTGTAACATAGCAAGAATATTTAGGAAAGACTCTGCTTACCATTTTCAACACACATGTAAAAAACGAAGTTTAAGTCAAAATTGTTTACTTAAATCTAAAAATTCTTTGGCTACAGAAATATAACGTACAATTATTTATGATTTTCTTAACACCTTTAAAATCAGATTTCCAAAAATGTAGGTTAATACTAATATTTATTTTTCCTGCACGCAACGTACTCGCGTTTAGCACGCCAGTTAGGGTACAAATTTTTCCCGAATTCCCAAAAACCCTATTATGACAATCACTAATAATTCCAACGAATTTAAATTCCGAATTCCGCGCCGGAATTTCCTGTTTTGTGTAAAAGCAAATGGTTAAAACAGTCGACAGAAACGCATGTTGAACACAAGTGGGGAAGCACTGGAAAACGTATTTTCGTTTCCGATGTGCAGGGGTGAAAACCGTAGGGATGTTCTGAGATATCGATATTTTTATTTTGTTTCTTTACAGCAAAATATACAGGTTGTTTTCTAACTACGCACGGTCCGAAACATTCAAAAGTGATTTTGGGGTAAAAAAATATGTATTTAAAGTTGCTTTATTTCCGATATACAGGGGTTAAAGTTTTTAAAAAAGTTGATATTTTATAAATAATTTAAATACCCCTAAATCCATTTAGTTGATATTTGGTACAGTTGTTTCGAGAAATAAAGCGCCTGTTTTGCCTTAACTAGATTTAAAATATTTGGTCCAATGGCGTCACAGCATGCACCACACCCATTATAATTGGAAGAAATAAATACGCCACTAACTTTTTTGAAGTTTTAATATTTTTTTCTGAGTAAGCAACTAAAAGTACCACTTTTTGGCCATCTTAAGTCACCCTAAAAAGTATCCACAGGAAAACAAAAATAAAAACTACCGTATAATGTAAATAAATTTTAAGTTTTAGGTAAGGTGCCCTCTGGCAGTATTTAAAAAAAGTACTTTTGTCTTAAAATTTTAGAATCTTCAAAGCTCGATTTGTGTGCCAAATATCAACTGGACTGGTTAAAAAATAAATGCGATATGGCGAAAAAACCAAAATAAAAATTGAACATTGATGGCTTGTAACTCGAAAACGAATGACATTTTGAAAAAAATATATGATACACTACCCTTATTTTGTCAAGTAGAATCACTCCCTTAGGTTTTGTGATCGATTTTTGAATCACCCTGTATTTTTGTTCAGTAAAATTTAAACTTTATGCACAAAAATAGTTTGATGACCATAAAATATCCAACTTATTTAATTAAATATGTTATTTATTTTCTCTTAATATTCAAAAAGCAGAATATAAAAACTTAAATTCGTTACCTACTTTAACTGTGTAAACCTGTTTTCCCAAAAGTTGTATTACAATGTATAAAAAAATAGGACGATGCAGATCATTACAAATTAATGTGAAAATTTGTTTTAAAGTCTTTTTGTGATAAATTATAATTGGTATAAAACCTGCAATATAATTTATTTATCAGTATGACCCTACATTATTGAGTGTATATTGCGAGTTCAAGTAAAATATACTCTTAGGAAACTCCCACGATACATTGGTATTTAGCAACTACCGACGTGTTTTGTAAACCCAACTCTATACTTCTCTTAACTAGGATTTATCCACCCTTGCAGGTGCTTACTTCTGTATGTAAAATGCCGCGTAATTTTGCGATTGTTACTCTAACAGTTCACGGTAAATATACTTTACGTCAATCCAAATACGGTATTTTAAACTTAATAAATAAAATTGGTAGATTTTCTTTAATTTGATTAACAATAATCGACCTTAGAATCACGGGGTTCTAACTGACACAACTTCCCATTTTGTTAGAATCCCTAATTCTTCACTTGCAAATAGCCTTTTATTTTTTAAAATTTAAAATTTGTAAATAATATTATTGTGTTTCCTTATTATCGTTTTGTTCAATAATTTTAATAATAAAATATTATTTAACCAATTTTCAAACATACTTAGCTTGTAATAAACAGTCACAAACTAAACTTTTAAAACTTAGGTCAGCTCTGACATATTAGTAAAAAAATGGCACTGTTGTTTTAAGTAAAGTTATTAAACGCCTATTTAGCCTTAACTCGATTTTAACTATTGGGTAAATTGGCGTCTTAGTGAACATAACAATCATAATGTAAAAAAAAGAGTCAAACCACATTGTTTTTTTGTAGTATTTTTCCCGATTAAGCAACTAATAATACAAATTTTGACTCTCTTTAATTCCTTTCGCATCTACCTAACTTTGTTTTTAGAAATAGTGTTTTTATTTATTCTAAAAAGAAATATCCATTGACAAGCAAAAAATGAAAAAATACATTTTTTATTTAGTAGTAGTGTATCTTATCCTAAGTTGTAATCGCCTATTTTTTATATTTGGTTCTTAAGTAGTGTTTTCTATGGACACTTCTAAGAATGATTTAAATTGGCTTTTATTTTTAAAAATTAAGCCAGATAAAAAGATTTTATAAGTGGCGTAACTTTTTATCAAGAATAATGGCTATGGTGTCCATTGAAACGCCACTGGACCTAATAATTTAAAAATATGTAGTTAAGGCTATATAAGCTCTATATTATTTAACAAGTGTAATTTCAACCAAATTAGTTAAAGTTTATATATATTTTTTTAATTTGCTTTTTATGCAGAGTATTTTAGTATTAATAAAAAAAAAACAATATTTTTTTACTTTTATGGTTTGTCTTTTTTATTTTTTATTTTTACTATAAAATTAAATTCTTCCTATATTTATACAATTTTGTTTAATTTTTAAACATAAAAGTACTTTGCTTCTGGTCATTTTTTATATTTTTAATTAGAACTCGCCTTACATTTTTTTGTATTTCTTAGATTTGGATCCTCTTAAAAATGCCGTTTTAAAATTAAAACATTTTTGCTCTCTTATAACACCCATCCTGGGACACACTGTATAATTGGAAAAAGTCGTCCATTTTTTCTCAAAGAGACCTCTTAATATGATAAGTAAAAAGTATAAGACAAACTCGAAGTCTGGGTCTCAGTCAAAGTTTGACTGAGACACTGTATAATGTTACTAATAAAATAACCTGGGAAATGAGGAAATGAGTTAAGAAATTAATTTTTGTTTTAATTTGTACTATCGACAACTTTCAGTGAAGGTATATTTGATTTAAAATTAATTTATTTAAAGGACAGGACCATATCGTTTTCTAAAAATTTAACGTAGTTTTTTCAAAAACTATTTAATAAAAGCATGTAGCCAAGCTTTATATTAATTTATTCACACGTAAAGGCACGAAACGAATAATGGGTAAAACTCCTGTGCCATGTTCGTTTCGAATAAGCAGATTTCATTTTTGAAGTGCCCCACACATCTGGAATTTTGTTATTTAGCTTTGATTATATTTTTGATAAGCGAGCAGGAAAGAATATGGAATTATATAACACGAAACAAACAGTTTTGTTTATGTGTTAATTTAAATTCATTTTAAATAAATTATTATATTCAAATAAAATTGTATATGTATTTTTTAGTATTGTATAATGACATTAGAAAATCTGTAATATTAACTGCAAAAATTCCTCAGTAAAAAAATAATTGAGAATTTTGTGGTGAATAACGTATGTTTTTATATTATCTTTAGTATTAAACAGTTATTATCCTGTAAACTGATGGGTAAAGGTCGCTTTCTATTCGGATCTCTTACTACTAGATAATTCCAAAGATGGAAACAAGCATATCTATTAAAAGCTTTTTAATAAAGCCGGATTTATCAATTTTAAGAGCTGAAAATCTAATTTGCTGAAGGTGTCGAAGCATTAAATCGAGAACCCAGTTTTTAGGAATTAGGAATAAAATTCCGAAGGTGAAAAAACCAGGCCTAAGTCATAAGGCATTTTTATACATGGTAATTCAAAAATCGGTCACGAAACTTAAGGGGTGATTCTACTTGATAAATAATATAGAGCTTATATAGCCTTAACTACATATTTTTAAATTATTAGGTCCAGTGGCGTTTCAATGGACACCATAGCCATTATTCTTGATAAAAAGTTACGCCACTTATAAAATCTTTTATCTGGCTTAATTTTTAAAAATAAAAGCCAATTTAAATCATTCTTAGAAGTGTCCATAGAAAACACTACTTAAGAACCAAATATAAAAAATAGGCGATTACAACTTAGGATAAGATACACTACTACTAAATAAAAATGTATTTTTTCATTTTTTGCTTGTCAATGGATATTTCTTTTTAGAATAAATAAAAACACTATTTCTAAAAACAAAGTTAGGTAGATGCGAAAGGAATTAAAGAGAGTCAAAATTTGTATTATTAGTTGCTTAATCGGGAAAAATACTACAAAAAAAAAACAATGTGGTTTGACTCTTTTTTTTACATTATGATTGTTATGTTCACTAAGACGCCAATTTACCCAATAGTTAAAATTGAGTTAAGGCTAAATAGGCGTTTAATAACTTTACTTAAAACAACAGTGCCATTTTTTTACTAATATGTCAGAGCTGACCTAAGTTTTAAAAGTTTAGTTTGTGACTGTTTATTACAAGCTAAGTATGTTTGAAAATTGGTTAAATAATATTTTATTATTAAAATTATTGAACAAAACGATAATAAGGAAACACAATAATATTATTTACAAATTTTAAATTTTAAAAAAATAAAAGGCTATTTGCAAGTGAAGAATTAGGGATTCTAACAAAATGGGAAGTTGTGTCAGTTAGAACCCCGTGATTCTAAGGTCGATTATTGTTAATCAAATTAAAGAAAATCTACCAATTTTATTTATCAAGTTTAAAATACCGTATTTTGATTGACGTAAAGTATATTTACCGTGAACTGTTAGAGTAACAATCGCAAAATTACGCGGCATTTTACATACAGAAGTAAGCACCTGCAAGGGTGGATAAATCCTAGTTAAGAGAAGTATAGAGTTGGGTTACAAAACACGTCGGTAGTTGCTAAATACCAATGTATCGTGGGAGTTTCCTAAGAGTATATTTTACTTGAACTCGCAATATACACTCAATAATGTAGGGTCATACTGATAAATAAATTATATTGCAGGTTTTATACCAATTATAATTTATCACAAAAAGACTTTAAAACAAATTTTCACATTAATTTGTAATGATCTGCATCGTCCTATTTTTTTATACATTGTAATACAACTTTTGGGAAAACAGGTTTACACAGTTAAAGTAGGTAACGAATTTAAGTTTTTATATTCTGCTTTTTGAATATTAAGAGAAAATAAATAACATATTTAATTAAATAAGTTGGATATTTTATGGTCATCAAACTATTTTTGTGCATAAAGTTTAAATTTTACTGAACAAAAATACAGGGTGATTCAAAAATCGATCACAAAACCTAAGGGAGTGATTCTACTTGACAAAATAAGGGTAGTGTATCATATATTTTTTTCAAAATGTCATTCGTTTTCGAGTTACAAGCCATCAATGTTCAATTTTTATTTTGGTTTTTCGCCATATCGCATTTATTTTTAACCAGTCCAGTTGATATTTGGCACACAAATCGAGCTTTGAAGATTCTAAAATTTTAAGACAAAAGTACTTTTTTAAATACTGCCAGAGGGCACCTTACCTAAAACTTAAAATTTATTTACATTATACGGTAGTTTTTATTTTTGTTTTCCTGTGGATACTTTTTAGGGTGACTTAAGATGGCCAAAAAGTGGTACTTTTAGTTGCTTACTCAGAAAAAAATATTAAAACTTCAAAAAAGTTAGTGGCGTATTTATTTCTTCCAATTATAATGGGTGTGGTGCATGCTGTGACGCCATTGGACCAAATATTTTAAATCTAGTTAAGGCAAAACAGGCGCTTTATTTCTCGAAACAACTGTACCAAATATCAACTAAATGGATTTAGGGGTATTTAAATTATTTATAAAATATCAACTTTTTTAAAAACTTTAACCCCTGTATATCGGAAATAAAGCAACTTTAAATACATATTTTTTTACCCCAAAATCACTTTTGAATGTTTCGGACCGTGCGTAGTTAGAAAACAACCTGTATATTTTGCTGTAAAGAAACAAAATAAAAATATCGATATCTCAGAACATCCCTACGGTTTTCACCCCTGCACATCGGAAACGAAAATACGTTTTCCAGTGCTTCCCCACTTGTGTTCAACATGCGTTTCTGTCGACTGTTTTAACCATTTGCTTTTACACAAAACAGGAAATTCCGGCGCGGAATTCGGAATTTAAATTCGTTGGAATTATTAGTGATTGTCATAATAGGGTTTTTGGGAATTCGGGAAAAATTTGTACCCTAACTGGCGTGCTAAACGCGAGTACGTTGCGTGCAGGAAAAAATAAATATTAGTATTAACCTACATTTTTGGAAATCTGATTTTAAAGGTGTTAAGAAAATCATAAATAATTGTACGTTATATTTCTGTAGCCAAAGAATTTTTAGATTTAAGTAAACAATTTTGACTTAAACTTCGTTTTTTACATGTGTGTTGAAAATGGTAAGCAGAGTCTTTCCTAAATATTCTTGCTATGTTACAGTTATTTCTTTATATTACTTAAAATAAGATTTAATAGGTTCACGTTAAAAATACGATAGACCTTACGATGAAACTATCCCAGGTATCCCTTTTTTTTGATAAAGTCACTGGCTAAACGACCGCCGGCGGTTTTACTTAATTATTAGAAGAAAACCGCCGTCCGGCGGTTTTTTTATTTACGTATATGAAAACCGTGAAAAATGTTAATTAATTTATTTTTACCAAGGGTTTTTATTTCTTTTATCGGTAGATGCAGCCGTCCGAAGTTTTGTTTATAGAAAATATTAAAAACCGCCAAATAATACCTAAAGTTAACCTAACTTTAATAATTCCTGTTTTATTGTTTAATATTATTTTAATTATTGATCAACAACCAAAATAAAACTGGGAGGCGCGTTTTTTGTTGAAGCTTTTCATAAGTTAAAAAAAATGACATCTTATAGGAAAAGAAAAGCCAGAAGTATTTTAGCGGCAAGAAAAAAACCTGATCGTTTCATAGAACTAAAACTTAAGTATTACCAATTAAAGTATGCCACAGGGGGAGGGCAGGAGTGGCCCGGGCCACCCCTGAAAAATTGGTGGGCCCTGACAAAAAGAACATTATAGAGTTAGAATTGAAAAAATGGGGACTCTTTTCGAAACACGGAAAAAACATGATTTCACAAGAGTGGACTAAGAAGGAATTTAAGGTTTTTATCGGTGAGGTTTTTGTTCGGCCTTCAAAAATTTCATACCTTAAAAAAATTTGGACACACCTAAAAATGGCAGGCTTTGCCTTGGCCACCCCTAAACCAAAAGCTGGCATCGCCACTGGCATGTATTGAAGGTGAAACAAACTTTAAAATTCTCAGGAAAAGGAAAAAAAGTTACAACTTAAATAATTCATAAAGACGGTTTATTTCTTCATATTATCAATATTTAAAAACTAATCCAAGCTGTCCCATAGCTACCAGGTTACAAGTGTTGACACGTAAGCCACAGGTTAAGAGTTCGAATTCCGGATAGGTAAATAACTTTCTTTCTTTTCATATTTTTTTCTTGATTACTTTTTTACATTTTTTCTTCTTATTGTTCATAATTTCATTTTCAGACAGATAGTTTTCCACTTTTTAGGAATTTTAAGTTATATCTAATTGCTGACTTTTATGCTGACATTGACGTCCTGATAAGTTATTTCTTCGCCTTTCCTGTCTGACACTATTTTTTTAAAGTGTTTTTGGTGTTGCTAAATATTGGGTTCATGTGACAAAATAGTTTTGTAATGTGTCTTTCTTTATTATAGGCCCTTGATAAAGTGCAAATTCAGCCACGAAACGTTATGATAAATACAATAGTGGTTTTATTTGCCGGTCCCCATCCCGCTATACTACTCCAATTTTTTTTTCAAAGGGTGCTATTAACTAAGCTACAATAATAAACAATAAATAGCAAAGCAATATAAATATAATTATTAGGGATAGATTAACTTTAACTATTTTTTGGCATTTACCGATAAAATAAGTAAAATCGGCCGGTTATAACAAATTATTTAACATTTTTGGCGGTTTTTATATACGTTAATATAAAAAAACCGCCGGACGGCGGTTACCTTCTTTTAATTGAGCAAAACCGCCGGCGGTCGTTTTGCCAGTGCCTTTGATGAAACTGCAATTTTTCCCAGATATTTACTCTAGTTCACAAAGCCAAAAATAAAACAAAAAACAGTAATAAATTTTCTTACACACCTCTATTAGATATTGTATTTCTATTTCTATTCTCTTAAATAGGTCAACCGGCAACTAACTTTATAAAAAAATAATAAAAGGAAAAAAAACAGAAATTCAATCTACACCTTTTAATTAAAAACAGTAAAACCAGATCGGCTCAATTTCATGAAAACAAAATTAATATATATCTCGCGTTCACCTTGTTAATTAAAGATGAAAAGATAGGAAAAGATATTAAACAGTTTTTAACAAGACGCTACACCGTCACTTATCGAAAAATCGTTTATTTAACAGTCGGTTACGACTTCAAAAAATTTTTAAGTTTTTATTTTTAATTTTCAATTTGGAATATTATCTTTCTGTGACTGTCAAACTGTATAGAATTTAAACGAAAAATTGTTTATTTAAAGCATATCTATTATATTCTTGTCGAATTAGCCCAAGCCCGAATAATTGGTAAACTTATAATTTAAGAATATTATAGGTATTACCACAGCTTCTACTTCAAGGCATAACCCAGTATATTTCCTTCTATTGCAACTTTCAACAGAAAAACACTCAATTACACAAATATGCATCCCTGCATCCTTATACGGTTTTATTTGGGAGGTCCTGAACTTTTTACTTTGTTTGTTCTTTTATTATATATAGTGTGTGGACTGTGGAATCTAATACTCGATTACTCTTTAAGCTTGTTAAGCAACTTCCACTTTCCTTACTCAAGACACCCACGGCACATTAGTATTTAGGCTTTTAGCATTAGCAAACTGTCGAAAAAAAACTAACTTGGATTCCTCAAATAGCAACCCGTGCAAAATTTTAAAGCTAGAAACTATGTTACTTACCAATTTCTAAATGTAATGTACTGTTTTAATAATGAGGAAACTTACCTAGAAAAAAGAAAAACATATATTAGACTAACAAGTATACTGGTTAAACAAGAAAATGTTTAAGTTACTTAAATTTTATAAAGCCGCATCCAAACTTGCAACAATTCGCCGCGCCGCTCCACGGCGCATACCCGCCACATAGCGTGGTCTTGGACGTGGACGAAATTTACGTCATTTCAATGGCTTGGCGAATGATTCGCCGGTGATTCAGAGCTTGTAGGTATTTTGACGTCAAAAGAGCGCGCAAACACGTTGGTTAGTTCGGACGGATGTTTGGCGAATTGTTGCGAGTCTGGACGCGGCCCAACCAACATTTAAATACTCAGTGGGTAGTAGCATTTTTAAGACCTTTATATTATGCGCAGTCAACAAATCGATGCGTTTACGAGTATGCGCATTTAAAAGCCATGGCCGAATACGATACTGGCTCACCGTCCCTTACGATGCTTCTTATGCTTAGAATGGGAAAGCCAGAGAGCATTGTTAAATTCTGCCCGCTAGTCCGTTTCGCGCACGGGCGTCTACGTTCGGTGACCACAAGTAATGACTGGTTCGAGGCGCATAAACTTGTTTTTCGCCAATGTAACGTAACTTTTATTTCCCGCAAGTTATAACCAGTGGCAATCCATCCAGATCAGTGGTAAAATACATGGCAAAAATGCAATTTTTGACTTATATGCAAAAATAATACATAAAAAATGGAGGATAGGAGAATATGCTAGAAAAGTAATTTAAAATAAGTTACGGTATTTATAGGCAGTTTTTAGTAAGAAAATATTCGATTGATAACACGTTTTAAATTTAAAAAAATCTATTTATGTCAATTATTAATTTTCAGACAAACTAACGTAAAAATGTATGTTTTTGAAGCAAAACTAAAATTATAACAGTTAATAAAGTTAACCTTTTTATACTTTTAAAGAAATAATAAAACCTATCTGTATTTTATCCGAGGCATCACGTTTAATGCTTATAGCTGACAGTTGTAGATATAAATGACATTTAACATAACTTTTAGGTTTGAATAGCCATATTTCCAAAACTATAAAAGATGCGGTATTTTCTTAAAGCTTTTTGAATGGTCTT
>JACEGR010009769.1:0-23879 GCA_014170235.1 Listronotus bonariensis
CGTTTTATTAGCTTGGGTTGTATGTACGTATGTATGCACGTATCTACGTATGTAACTTGGAATCTTTGAGCCTAATTTTAACCAACTTCCAGCTATTCGATTTCTTTGAAACTTTGCACACGTATTAAGGACCCATGACAATGCAATAATCTGCAAACAGTATCCCGTTATCTTGTTTTTGATCGCCAGGAAAAAAAATTCCATTATATTATAAAAACAACACCTGGGTTGCCATCTGTTGGCAACATTCCAAACTTTGCTACTCAATTGCGAAGAAATTTTTTAGTGGGTTGCCATCTGTTGGCAACATTTCAAACTTTGCTACTCTTTGCCATCTGTTGGCAGCATTCCAAACTTTGCTACTCAATTGCGAAGAAATTTTTTAGTGGGTTGCCATCTGTTGGCAACATTTCAAACTTTGCTACTCTTGTTCACTAAAAAATTTTTTCGCCATTTTGTCAAGAGTAGCAAAGTTAATTGATATAACGAACTAAAAAATGAAAAATAATTATAGTTTAAAAAACTAAAAACACGCTTTTATATGCAACCGAACTAAAAATTAGAAAATAATTTTTCATTAAAAAATATTGCTTTGAGCCTAACTTTACCAACTCCCAGCGATTCAATTTCTTTGAAACTTTGCACACGTATCAAGGACCGATGACAATGCAGTAATTTAAAACACGTATCCCGCCATCCTGATTAGGACCGCCAGGATAAATAAATTCCTTTACAGATCCTCTGTGAAAGAGTAAGCGAGCTAGAGCTAGGCGAGTGATCTGCGCATGCGTGCAGTTTCAGTCTTACATGCATACATACATACATACATACATGCATACGCAGAAAAGCTAATTGATATATCGAACTAAAAAATGAAAAATAAATAATAGTTTAAAAAAACTAAAAAAACACGCTTTTATATGCAACCGAACTAAAAATTAGAAAATAATTTTTCATTACAAAGAGTTTGTCACTTCAGAATAAAAGCGTGGGGTGCATTTTACTATTTTTTCATAACTTTTCCCTCATAGATATTTGCAATTAGAATAATTATAACATTAACAACATTAAGCACCCCACGCTTTTATTCTGAAGTGACAAACTCTTTGTAATGAAAAATTATTTTCTAATTTTTAGTTTGGTTGCATATAAAAGCGTGTTTTTTAGTTTTTTAAACTATTATTTATTGTATCAAATAAGATATACTGGTTAAGCAAGTAGGTATTGGGATATCAGCCAGTAAAGCAACATAAAAGGATGTATGTGACTAATCCAATCAGAAATGTTTACATGCAGGTATTCACGTTAAATTATCTCTTTTCTCACATTGCCTATGTGTTATGTTATTTAGCTGATTCCTTATGAAGATTGTATGTACACTTTAGAACTAGGTCCCTCAATTATTAGGTTTTTTGGGTGAATAGATTTGTAAGGATAAGTTTTAAATAATATTTAAATTTACTATGGTCAACAATATTTTTATTTAACAATAAGTTAGCTTGCTCAAAAATATACAATCAATTTTACAAAACAATTATTCTCTACAAAACCGCACTCTTTTGGTGTTCAAATCCTTTGTAAAAATAACTATTTTCTTTTGATTATTTTTTACTAATACAGAATTTTTATAAAAATGTGTTTTTTAATTTATAAAAAGTGTACACCTATACCAAATTGAACACCCGGGTGCGTCTGATCCCCTTTATCAAATCTATGAGGAAAACAGTAGTTCACTTCCAAACGTGCCATGTTGCCAAGTCTGAGCGCAACACCTAGTCCATACGATATCCTCATGTTGGTTTTCAATATTTCCAAGAGGTCACTTTTTGATGCTTTTTCTAGAAAAATACAAAAACAATATTGCTACAAAAAATAAGGTCTTAATCATGAGCTAATTTTATTTCAAAAAGTTTATGCAAACATGTATCCATAAACTACTTAAAAATATTAAAAAACAAAGTTGCTTTTATTTTTTGTTTGCTTAATTTAAAATTTTATATATATAAAAGTGCACAAACATCAGAGGCGTACATTATTTTTGTCAGAAATATTTGTTTATGTGCCACCTGAGACGCCACTAGACTAAATAAATTTAATTGTTAGGGCTAAATAGGTCCTTTACTGTTAATAATAACGCTGCAAAATGTCATCTAAATTGGATAATAAATATTTGAGTTAATAATAAAAAAACTATTTTTATGTAAAAGTTTAACACGCTGTATCTTGAAAACAATGCATATCCGGGACCTATGTTGATATCAACTTTTTCATAAAATTAGGTCAGAAATAAGTGCTACCGCAATTAAGAGACACCCTGTATATTATTGTTTTAAAACAGTTTTCAGAGAAAATTTTAAATCCTAAATCTTAGGTAAGTTCAGCAGCGGGACTCCGTGCTCTATAGAATTCTACACCTCGCTTTCTATTGTAGATTTCTACTCGAGAAGTCGATAATTGCACTTCTTGGTACTCTGTGTCACAATAGACCAAACATCGGAAATGTTCGTAAAATGTCTAGTATGTGTACTAATACTTCTCTGTTTAACTGTGCAAGATGAAAAAGGACACACATATAGCTATTGCGAATTAGATTTACGAAATATCATTATTGAGCAATTGAGTTTTTAATTATTCTTTTTAACACGGAACAAAAAAGGGTTAGGTTTTTAATCGATTTTATTTAATTTTATTCTTTCATTTTACTCTTGGAGTCAATTTTGCACTATGGCATTAGCAGTTATTATGTCTATCGGATATTTCCTCCTTTTATGAAATTACATTTTTATGAAGATTAACTTAACCTTTTTTCAAATAAATAGCTGTCACTTTGAATAATTCAAATCAGTAGCAAAAATATGTGACCAATTTATCTAAACTAAAAATTGAATAACAAATTAGCTTTATACAATTGTGAATCTTTGCAAAAATCAAGTTTATACAATTGTGAATCTTGCAAAAATCAGGTTACATTGGTTGAACAGTAAACACATAGAGAACTAAAATTATATTTTTCTATCATTGTAAAAACAATAAAATAAATATTTGAGCAAACTAACGAACACCTAAATTTATTTTAGGGTTATGTACGACTTTTTAAAATGTTGGTAGAATTCGACACGTTCGGTGACCTCGCTTATAGGCGACTTCAAGCGTGTTTTCTTAAATACAGAGTGCAAGTGAGGTAGAATGAAGTAGATTTGCTGAATACTACAGTACACGGAGTCCTGCTGCTGGTTAGTCTGAACCAGTATTAAGGACGTTCCACAGTATGCAAGGACACCAATAGTCAAACAGCTATTGGTTCTGGTTTAGTAAAGTATATTTGCATCTTGTTTTGTATGAGAAAATCCAAATTCGAGTAAAAATATACTCTGCCTTTCTCTTTCTAAAACATACTCTACTGTGCATGTGGCAAGCAAAAACAATAATAAAGTTTTCCAACTTACAGACGCTACTTCACAACCTTCACATGTAAGAACCCTTTATTAACATTTTCAACATTCCTGGGGGGTAATTAACCCCTTTTACCACCTCCCTTATCTACGGCGTGATTAGCGCGTCTTTCTTTATCGACTATCGGTTACTTGCTTCCACTCACATTAAAGTGACCACACATTTTCAATCATTGAAATCGGGACAAATGAAAGAAGAGTGGTTGTTTCTTCTTCGTACCTTTTTACTTTTTTCCCTAAATTTTTTTGAAGGAGCAACAAAAAAAAAGGTCTTCGCTTTCTCAGGATACTCGCTACACCCAAGTACCCACGTCCTCAGAAGAAAACCATCCATCGGGACTTTTTCAAAAAATCGGGACAACGTAGACGAGATACATACACAAATATATAATAGTAAAGAAGAAATACCTTTTATGGAAATGTATCCTCGAGAAAAATTATTTAAATTGTAATACGCTCTTAAGTAAAATTGTTTTAACATATTTTTAAAATTTCTTTATGTTTTTAATATTTTTATAGAATTTGATAAATGATTAAATATCTTTTTTGATTCATAAATTATAGATTTTTAAATCATATTTGAATGTGGTATAAGTAGATCAATGTAGTAGTTATTTCTAAAATTATATAAATAGTTTTTATTATAATTACGCCAATATTTTTTATATATTAAACAAACAGTTTTCAATATAAAAATAGATCGTCAGGTGTCAATATCTTACGTTTAATAATATAAAGCGTTTGCAAGATTCCCTAGATTTGATTTTGCAAATAGTTCTTATAGCTCTTTTTTGCAAAAATAAAAACTGAGCTTAACAGATTTTGACTAGAGTTTTCCCAGAAACAAATACCATATCTTATTATTAATTTAATGAATGCTAAATAACTAGTTTTCAGTAGTGGAAAATCAAGTTCAGTAGAAAGAATTCTAAGAGCATAACAGCCGGAGCTAATTTTTTTACATACATTTTCAATATGTTCTGAAAAATTAAGGTTTTTATTTACATAAATACCAACAAATTTAGTAAATAAGAGAATTATTGCAAGTTGCCTTATTAAGCTCGGGAATTATTAATACCGGCCTTATTTAAATAGTGCTTGTACCCATAATTTAGAGTTATTGCAAATCATGTTGACAGTACCATTAACCTAAAAAAGGGAAAACATTTTAGTTGTTTTTCTTTATTGTTTTGTGTTGTAGAGTTTTGTTTAACACAATTAAAGAAATACATTTTAAAAGCAAGGTTTTAAGTATTTTTACCTCTAAAAACTTTTCGATTTTGTGCTCGGCAGCCGTTCGGTTTACACGAACAGATCCGAAGCTAAAATAAGACCAAATAAGGCACGACCTAAACCCAACATAAATAAAGCCAGGCACTATCCCTATTAAGAGAGTCCTTATCCCACCATGCATCTGCGCAAGCTCAGATGTCAAAATAAGGCCGGTATTATTAATGCCTGGCCTTACTTACTGTGCAATATTTCTCTATTGAAGGATTATTAATAATTTTATTTTTAAAGTGATATTATTAAGGTTACACCTTAATGTCAATATATTTGTTTATTTATGTTAAAAAGAAAGTAAATTTGAATCACACTCATTGTTTAATTATTAAAAATATCTTTAAATTTCTGATATTTTTGTTTAAAATTACATTTTTTTAAATCTTTTGGACAAACCACGAAGACCTAAAAGCCTAACGTACCGTGGGTATACCACAAAATTGTAGTATTATCTGCAAATATTGTAAATTCGACACTAATTTTAACTGAACCTAAATCATTTATATATAACTAGTTATAAACCTTATTTTAATAGGATTTATGGGATGAATGTAATAAAAAATAAGAAAATAGTTAGTCTACAACTAGTGTTAAGCGTTTAAGTGGTTGCCATCAGGGATTTTGTTGAAAATTTAGCAATGAAGCAAAACGTGCGTAGTCAGTTTTGATTTATCTGCAGTTTAAGTCTGAATAACGAAAAACTTAAGCTTTATAGCTATATATAAAGTTTCTTGAAACACTGACTTATCCTGCTTTGTGTTATTTAGGTTGTCAGACAATGATGCCTAATATTTTTCATAAAATTTAATAACTAATCAGGTAATTTAAATAAATATTCTTTGCCAAATTGAATCTAGATACCCATTTTTATCACCTGTTTGACCGAATCGCAACACTGTGCTCCTTAATTTGAATTCCTAATACCGACTGGGGGTCTAACCTCGATAACTTCGAGAACACCCTGTATATTTTTTTGTAAAATATGTGAGGAGCTCCAAATCAAAACGCAGTTTTTGTTAAAACACAATTTTAAGAGTATCTGAAAATTTTTACTTTTCGTTTTATTATTTATGTTTAAATAGCATTTTAATGGAAATATACAAGGTGTCCGGAAAGGTGAGGTCATAAATGATAGGGGTGACAAAGTGAGCCAAAATAATGTTAGTACTTCATATAAAAAAGTTCTATCGAGCTTTGTTAGGTATTGTGTATATTATGTAAGTAAGATATTGACCTTCAAAGTAGGTATAAAAAATAACTTATTTTAATTATAACTTTTGAACTGTTGATGTTGCTACAGTACCAATGATAATTGGACTACTAAATAATCTCATAGTAATGCTTCTTTCCATAGGGAAACTTCTGTTCAGTAAGTCGGATTTATACAGGGTGGGACGATTTTTTTTTATTTGATGTATGCATTTTTAACACTGGTAAGAAACCAGCACCCATACTCTGTAAGGCAATAGAAAAGAAATTTCCTTTCTATGCAATGTAAATCATATGGACATTTCAGGAAATTTATTTTCTACTGCCTTACAGAGTACGGGCTCAGGACCGCTTTTTTTTATAAAATCGCACAGACATACCAGCATTTTGTATGTAAAAAAAACAATTTTTAGAGAAGATTATTAAAAAGCCTTAAGATTGTTAAAAAATGGTCTTCGTCAACCTCTTAAACTTTATAATACAGATAAATACTGTTTTTTAAATAATTTAACCATATTTTAATATTTTTTTCAAAAAAAAAGATATATTACAAACAAAATGCTGGTATGTCTGGACTTAAAATTATAATTAAAATAAGCTATTTTTTGTATATCAACTTTAAAGGTCAATTTCTCGCTAACGAAGCGCGATAGAACTTTTTTTTAATATGAAATACTAACATTATTTTGGCTCACTCTATCACCCCTATCATTAATATTATATAAATTAAACATATTTCGATATAAAAAAATAAAATTTAAAAATAAAAAACGCGGAGTAAAAATTCAAATCAAATCAAAATACAAAAATACAAGTACAATAGATTAAACATAATTTTTTTTAAAACAATATATTTACCAGGTTTGACACATAATATAAATATGACAATAAAATAAAAAAAATAAAAAATAAATAAAAAAAGCTAATAAACGACATATACTGGTAAAATAAACAAAGAAACAAAAATGTAAAGTAAAAACATTTACACACAATTGTAAGGTTAGTCTAAAAATTGTGTTTTATCCAAAACTGCGTTTTGATTTGGAGCTCCTCATTTATTAGACATCATTTCTTAATAGCACAAAAAAAAAAAAAATTAAAAAAGCACTGGTATTTGCTACTTTAAAATCTAATATACCGGGTGATGCATCGCCGGGGACATAGGAAATCCCATCTAATTTTTAATGGGGTCAATTATTGGCTCCCCTAATTATTTTAGAGAAAAATTCTATTGGAGTTTATTGAAGGGCCTGCAAATCTACGTAGATGGTAAAAACTTTAGATTTTTCGGTTAACCCGTTTGCTAGTTAGATGCTAATATATTTTTAAGAATTGTTACATTATTATCGCCTCATATTTATGAACAACAATAAAAATACCAGTTAGCGTGACATTATGTTGTCATTTTGAAATTTAGTTCTTTATTATTATCAAAAAATCGTACAGTGAAAAGATTAAAGTTGTATTTATACAAACAAATTAAGTTAAGTTAAACTAAAATAGATTTTTTGATAATAATAAAGCACTAAATTTCAAAATGACAACGTTATGATCACGCTAACTGGTATTTTTATTGTTGTTCAATAAACTTCAATAGAATTTTTCTCTAAAATAATTAGGGGATCCAATAATTGACCCCATTAAAAATTACATGGGGGTTCCTATGTCCCGCCCGGCGATGCATCACCCGGTATAGTTCTGTTTCTATAAACAGTTCCAATCTAAATTGTATTGGCTTTATTTTAAAAACAAACCTTTATTATGCCCTACTGTAGACCTACTTATAGAATTATTTACCCTGTACTCGGGAAAATTATTTCATCCCTAAGATCCACCGACAAGATATGCTTGATGGTGGATTTAAGTGTAGCGCCTGATTGTTCCCGCACGTCGAATGATGCCGTTCTAGTCAATGCTGATAAATCTCTTATGGCACCTTCCCATTGCAGGTTGTGTTTAAACTAAAAATAAACAAAAATATGGTTAATATTTGTGATTATACCTTAAAATTACAGACCGATTACGTTGCTACATGTTCTAGGAAAGTTATTTGAAAAAATCATAAAAAACAGATTACTTAAAGCCATACAGAATAAGATTCCGAGGTACCAGTTTGGTTTTTGTGAGAGCTGTTCTACTATTCATCCATTATCTATCCTCTGCTCCAACATGCAAACAGCTAAACATTAAAACTTAAAATATGCAGCTCTTTTTCTAGACATTAAAAAAGCATTCGACAGTGTTTGGCATGAGGGACTTATATACAAACTACACAGACTTCAGGTGCCAGGGTATCTTATCAAATTAATCAAAGAATTTCTAAACACTAGCACACTAAGGATAAAAATAAACAATATTCTATCTGAAGACTATCGTCCCAAAACAAGGTGTACCCCAGGGTTCCCCACTCAACCATACTGTATAATATTTATTGCTATGATATGACACTTGCTGACTTCAACAATGGAGGTAATTCCTATCTACTACAGTTCGCAGACGATACAGCTATAATTGCACATAACTCCACAACAAGCAGAGTTGCAGAAACGCTGCAAACTTCTACAGTTTCAGTGGAAGAATGGTTTAAAAAATGGAGACTTGAGGTAAATCCAGCAAAATCTCAGTTACTTCTATTTAACCATAAAGTAACAGCTAACTCCCCTCAAATAACATTATGCAATCAGGGTATAAGACCTAAAGATACTGCCAAATACTTGGGTATCCAACTGGACTCCAAGTTAAATTTCAAAAGTCATACCTCCATCGTCAAGACCAAGATCAAAACTCGTGCAAAATATTTTCGATCTTTAACATTTAAAAATGAGGGAATTAACACAAAAACAGCAGCGAAAATATATAAATTGATCTGTAGACCAGTACTGGAATACGCTCACATGTTATTATGTAATGCCAGGCCATCAGTACTAAAAACATAAGTGTAGCCCAGAGATCAGCCTTAAGAACAATTACAAAAATACGTCATCCTGAAAATCCCCTGCACAATCCCAGCAACCAGCTCCTGTATCAAAAAACAGAAATCCAGCATATCGAACAAAGGTTAATAGACCTGACAAAAAGTTTGCAGCAAAACCAAAAAATATGGAGATAATTGAACAGCTATGTTTAACCAGAGATAACAGAAACTCCAGATTTAGATTTCCAGAAAGAACCATACTTGAAGTTTTAATGGACTATAACTAAACATTCAATTCTCTAAAAACTATATATGTGTATATAAACTTTTTTTTTCCACATATTTATGTCAACCGCAATATTACATGCATATTTTTATTTCTGTTAAGTATATTATATTATTTTTAATTTATAAATTGCTATACATATATTGTTACCAAAATAAATTGTAAATTTACTGTGGCTGAAGGACTTCGGTCGAAGGCCATTTGGGAAACCAATAAAAAACACATATTAATAAATAATAAATATTTGTGATTAATATTATACATCTTATAGGAAGAAAATAGTTGTACAAAAAAATGTTTTAAATAACTTACCAGTGAACTAGAATAGAATCCTAGGTCTACAAGAAGGCCCCTTTCTAAATTTTTGTAGCCGGAATTTGGCCATTCCGAATGTGCTTGAAATATAGATGTTGTTAAACTAAAAAAACATGGAAATATACTTCTTAGTGTTTATGAAAAATACTTAACTAATAGTCAGAATAAAGCTCTAAAATTTTGTTTTGTTTTGTTGGCCTCTGGTAGATCAAAAAAAATCCTTTTCTTTACATTAAACCACTGGGTGTATCTGGTAGTGCAGTAAACAGAGTCTTTGATCTTTAACCCAGAAAGACCAGGTTCGATCCTCAGTCAGGGAGACAATTTTAGGTAGTAACTATTTAAAAATAACCTCTGTAGTAGCACTACCACTGGCCTAAAAGGTGCTGTGAAATGCAAGAACTATATGTTTAAGTGCTTGGTCAATGTTGACGAAATAGGGAAAACAATGGGTTAAACATCTAATAACCCAAAACCCACAGTACTCTTAAGCATAAGCCTTCGTCGGCTGTCACAAACCTTAAAAAAAAAATAGTTTATGCATACAATAAGCTTACGTTGGTCTGTGTTTTCCTCTAAATGGCTTTATAAAGGCCAGATTGAAATTACTGGTCTTTTTTGAACCATGGCTGTATTCAACTTGCACTCGTTCGCCTCTTCCAAATAAGTTGGGAGCGCGCATGCCCACCAATAGGGAACCCTCATTGTTGCCCACTTGGGTACTTATCCCTCCAGTGACTCGTTTGTGTTCTTTAACATCAAATGTAACCTATAAAAGTAAATAAATAAATAAATAAATAAAAATAATCATAAATAAATAAATAAATAAATAAATAAATATTTAATTGTCGTACTCAGGCCATTTTAGAATAAAGATATTTATTGTAATATTGAAATACTATAAAAAAGACACACAAACTAAAATGTTTTTGGTGCTAATCACCAGTGGCGTAAGCAGAAGGGAATGATTTTGAGGTTCAAACACCTCCAAGGTATAAATTTAAAATGTACTCCCAAAAAAATCAGCTTATAGTTTTGATAGTTTTAAAATTGATATATTTTTAATATATTTTTCAACTAGCGTGTGGAGAGCAGCATTTTTCCGCATGCAATTTAGTTTGGAAAGAAAATATAAAAAATGTTAGTCCTGAATATTTGTTAATTAAAAAGCTTAGTACTAGATATATATGTAGATGCTTGTTATTTAAAATTGTAATTGAGCAATGCTCGTTAATGAGTAAATAAATAAATAAATAAATAACACTTCTCCGCACTAGTGCGGAAAAGTACACTATGCAAAAAATACAAAAATTTTAAACCAAATATTAGTGAGTCGCAATGAAGAATTTTCATGTAGAGAATTTAAAAAAAAACTTTTTTTATTTAAATTTTTAACACCCGGTAGTTTAAAAACTAAGACATTTAGGACATATGTTTATATGAAGTTTTTTTCTTATTTTTTTTGTAGAATCGTTCGGTTAAGTTTGTCGGTTGAGTTACTGGACACCTTGTATGTATGTAGGTAATTTGATTGAAATTAATGAAAACTTTGATGTCTATTGGTGTCTAAACGGCGACGTTTATCGACTTTAATAAAGAGTACCTTTTTTAAGTTTTTGATTGTCTATAAAATGGCGCCCCCAGCTTTGCGATATCTGTCAAATTAAAGAAGTTATGATGTAAATAAATTTTAAGTTTAAGGTAAAGTGCCCTCTGGCGGTATTTAAAAAAGTACTTTTGTCTTAAAATTTTAGAATCTGCAAAGCTCGATTTGTATGCCAAATATCAACTGGATTGGTTAAAAAATAAATGCAATATGGCAAAAACCAATATAAAAATTGAACTTTGACGGCTTGTAACTCGAAAACGAATGACATTTTGAAAAAAATAATATGAAGCTCTACCCTTATTTTGTCAAGTAGAATCACCTCCTTAAGTTTCGTGATCGATTTTTGAATCACCCTGTATAGTACAATGTCTGGATTTCCTTACGTTTTTTAAGATGAGAACCAATTATTTCATAAAGTTACATTTAAGATTTAAAAACAAGAAAATATAGTACCATAATTACTTACTTCAAGACCATCGCTTGTAGCATTTGGACCTTTGCTTGTATCAATGTACACTCCAATATTTTTAAAACAACCCAGTTCATCTAATTTTACTCGGGCCTAAAATAAAATGCACTTTTTTATACTTAACAGAAATCACTTATGTGATGTAATCACTAAAAATATATATAATAATAATAATAATAATAATAATAATTTATTTGTTCCAAAAACTGTACAAAAATACAAAATACCTCTACAAGAAGTGTAGAACGTGTTACTTATTAAAATTAAAAAAAAACTTAAGCCTAAAATATTTTAGAAACAATGTTTGATACAGTAAAAATATAAAATAAAATAAAATTTAAAATTCATACAGTCAGAATATCACAGGAATGTTGAAAAATACCCTCTATATAATTTGGTGTAACTTTTTATCTCATTTTATACCAACACCAAATTGGAAAAGATGTTTTATGTTTAGTTTACACTTTTTAAAATATATACAGTGTGTCTGCTTAAGTTGGTCGCATATCGGAAACTTTTATTATTTATTTTACGAAAAATGTTATTCTTTATAAAAAGTTCTGCATGGTCCAAAACCTAAAATTCAATTATCAGATATCAAATTGTGTCAATCATGTAGGAGGTTTGGCCAAAAATGTAATTTTTGCCTAAGAGTAAAGTACCTGTATTTTAGCTAATATCGCAAATTGTTATAAAGGAAAGATGTTTAGAATTAAAAATTACTTCCAAATATGCAATTTTGTTCATTTCCAAAAATTTTTTTCCTGCGAGAATCGAGAGAATTTAAGTTTGTACATTAGTGCATTCTACATTCTTCTTGTTTTAATAACACTTATTAAAAAAAAAAAAAAATATTTAAAACTGTCCTATGACATTTATATTCATTTAATATATATTGCACAAATGTACAAACCTAAATTTTTACCATTATCGCAGAAAAAAAAAAAACAAAATTGTATATTTGGAAATAATTTTTAATTCTAAACATCTTTTCTTTATAACAATTTGCGATATTAGCAAAAATACAGGTACTTTACTCTTGAGCAAAAATGACATTTTTAGCCAAACCTCATACATTACTGACACAATTTAATATCTGATGATTGCATTTTAGGTTTTGGACCATGCAAAACTTTTTATAAAGAATAACTTTGTTTCTTAAAATTAATAAAAAGTTACCGTATGCCGCCAACTTACGTAGACTCACCAAATTTGGTATACTGAAGTTTTTGGGGCGCTGATTATGAATTTGAAAGAATTTTGGGCGGAACCATTTAATTTTCGAGATTCCATCATTAAAATTGGCATTTGAACTAACCTTATTTTTACTATATTCCCTCTTCTTTTTGCACACAATTCTTGATTTAAAGCTAAGTGGCTCCATAATATTTAATTTTCACCTTTAAAAACCCTCTTTTTCTATGTATTTTACACCTTTTCAATAAATAAATTGGGCCTTTAAAAACGCAGCTAGCCATGCATAAACTGCTCCGGCGCATTCACCATAATTTAAAACGATTGAAAGTGATGCTACTCAATTTATTTCAATAATTGTGTAAAATACATACAAAAATGAGGTTTTTAAATGTAAAGATTAAATATTGGGTACCACTTTAACTTAAAATCAAGAACTTTATGCAAAAAGAAGGGGGAATATAGTGAGAATGAGGTTAGTTCAAATACTAACTTTGATGATTGATATCTTGGAGACGAAACGTTTCCGCCAAAAAATTGTTTTAGATTTGTGATCAGCACCCTAAAAACCCCGTATACCAAATTTGGTCAAAATCGGAGTTACGGCCGGTTTCTAGATAATTACCAAAAAATAATAACTTACCTTGTGTGCTTTTAAAAGAACTTCTTGAAAATGTTTTGCTTTAAATAATTCTCGTATGCAATCCTCCACTATGTCATTTTTGGTTCTTCCCAGACCATCAACATTAATTTTATCTACTCGAACCTAAAAATGATGTGTTAGATTTTCATGTATACCCAAAAAAGCCATTCAGTGGAGCACAATTCCATACATAAAACTTTAGTTATGGCAATACTTATTGTTTTCAAATTTGTGTCAGTCTAGTTATAGGTAAAAAAATATGTAAAACTTTACTGGAACTTTTTCCAAATCAACTTCCTTGATATCGGGTTCCTTATGGGGCTCGTGTAAGCCTGTTTGTTTGGCAAAATCTCTGATATTTGATGCTGCTTCTTCAGGAACCTACAAGTATTAGGTTAGATTTATAATTAGAAGTGAACAAATATTGTAAAATACCTACCTTTGCGTGAACAATACCCATTTTTCTTGCAGTTTAAAAAATTCTAAATGGTTTTTAGAAGGTTTAGATACTCATTTTTAGTTAAAATAGCCTTGTTTATTTTAAAATTATTATAAATTTGGGGAAAATTTGAGGAACTAGGCCGTTCCCGAGAGCAATGTGACAACGGTGACAACCTGACAATTTTAAATAATACTTTTACAGAAAACTGTAATTCTGAATCAATTTACAGGGGCGCATTCACAATCTACACCTTTGGGATAAAAGTTTCCCTATCTCTGACTTCGCCTCTGACGTCTTTTCAGGGGCGTAAATTAGCACAGGCGCTTATAAGTCATGGGGATACATATACTAAAACAAACAACGCCCTAAATACTCAATTGCAGCGTAATTGCAAGCCTGCTTATTGTAATTAAATACCTCGCTTACTTACACTCCTTCTTAAATAAGTATTTTGCCAGCACATTACATGGATGATTGCAAAGTCTGGCTTAAGGCGATAAAAAAATCATCCTATATAACAAAAAAATAGAAAAATCCTTTTGACGAAGCATATGTATTACGGTTTTTGTCAGTCCGAAAAATCCATTGGATAATGGTTTAGCGCTGGAGTGTTCAGCCGCACTATGCCACTTAAATACAAATATGTTAAAAATATTAAATTAAATATTGTAGATTTAAGTAATTGGAAATGACAATATAAATATGAGAGTTAGGTAGAGATACATCAATTTTAGGCGTTCAACCAATTATAACCTCGGTAATAAGTTGGTTACAACTTTGACGTATAATACATTGTTTAAACGTCAACATAACCGATTGGTAAATACCGATTTAGAATTGGTTCTTTGCCTAAAATTGATGATAGAGATTGATAGGTATTCGAATTTTTTGAATTCTCTCCCTTGTCCATTGTCTTTGTTGAAACCAAAGTCGGTTGAAACCGTAAAAACGCCTTTAATCTGACGTATCTTATAACTGAGCAAAGCGAATGTTTCTTAACTAAATGCCCAAAATCTTGTATAGGTCAGTAATGTAACTAAATTTAACCAATGCCTGAACGGAATTTAATGAGCATCCATAAAAAACAGGGTGGTTAGAATAAAAAAACGAAATAAAAAAAATATATTTAATGTTATAAAACCAACCAGAAAAATAGATATAACAAATAAATAGTTATAAAATAATATATAATTAACACTATATTATAAACATCGCTTAACAACAGGATCCACAGGATTTATTTCTTGCCTCCTGCAAAGAAAATAATAAAGTTATAGACTTTTAAACTTTTTAAAGCAAAGTGTTACCTTTTTTGCCACCCTTTGGAGCTGTTTCTTTGCCCCCAGCTTTTGATCCGCAACTTTTCCACCGGCAGCGCCTTTTTTCTAAGGCAAAAACGTATTTTTATTAATCATATTTACTTAAAAAAAAGATAAAAAGACTACCTCTCCTCCAGATGCAGCAGCACCACCACCTTTGCTTCCCTTGCCTTTGCCCATATCAAAATCGAGAATGTAAAAATATTATACCGCAGCTGTTACTTACATGAAATTACCGCATAAAATAAGTATTTTATATCGTTGTGAGATGTCTAAACAAAATATGATTTGCTTGCCAAGTTACTAGTAAACAACCTATTTTAGTTTTTGAGTCAAGTTCAAGTTCTATTTTAATATATTAATGCATGTTTTTTTGGCAAAAATAAAGGAGAAGTAAGAATTTAAAAATTTCCCGCTTGGGTTATTTGAACTACTTGCCAATTGAAGTGGTCGTATGTTGTCGGTTGCTACTGCCATAAAATTTTAATAGGATGCCAATTGCCGCTAAATTTCCATGAAAGATTTTTGACAGTTGACAGACCGAAAAAGAAAATTTATCAACGTTGTTTGGTACGCGGTCAATAATTTTAGTTTTTAGTGATATTGCCGATTATTTCACTATAAATAGGCTTCTGTCTGAAAAATTACTAAAGGTAGTAACTTTTATTCGGGCCATAGGTGAGGATTTCAAAGAATTATTAAAGATAGGTTACTCTTATTTGAGGGACCTGACCTAAAGGGCTATTAAAATCCCATACTGAAAATGTTCAACGTCTTAAACATTTAATTTTGCATAATCGAAGAGTTACTATGGATTAACGATCTTTCTTTACTTATTGGCTTTTTGTAAGCACTCTAAGATAAACCACTAAAACCTCATTATATTTTAGGTTCTGAATAAGTAACTAAAATGTCTGATTCAGAAGGTAGCAATTTTTCTGATAATGAGCAAGCCTCAGATGCAGGTTCAGTGAGATCAAGAAGCTCAAGAGGTAGCAATAAGTCGAGGCAAAGCAGGTCCCCCTCAAGATCAAGATCCAGGAGTCCAAGTAGGTCAAAATCACGATCGGTATCAAAATCTAGATCAAGATCCAGGTCTAAGTCAAGGTCTAGATCCAGGTCTAGAAGTAGATCCAGAAGTAGATCTAGGAGCAGATCAAGAAGCAGGAGTAGGAGTGGATCTAGAAGATCAGGGTAAAGTATTACAAATTCACCTTATATGGAAAAATCCTTTAAGGGAGAGTAACGTTTTTAAACTTTTTAATTTTGACATTTTTTTAAGATACCTTTACTGGTAACAGTTTAATATACGGTTTTCTGCTATTTTAAGGGTTTTTATAAATTATTGATACTTACATATTTTAGACACTCTTCTAAATAAAACATAAGTGGCACACATTCAAAATATTCCGTTTTAAAAAAATATCAGTAAGCAAACTTACGGGACCGGAGAGTAAAAAGGGGTGCTGGGCGGGTTAAAATTCGTAAAACGAATTAATAAAACTGAACATCACATGTAAAATTAAGTAAAAATTACATTTTTTCCACATATTTTTAAGAATAAAGATAAAAATATGATAAATATGAAAATCGTTAATTCATAACCTAAAAGTAAGAAAAAAATTACTAAAAACATCAGTTATACCATGCTAAATATGGAAAGCATTTGGCAACATCAGAAGGGTTTGATTGTATTTATGAGTGAAGAAAAGTAAAAATTTACACATACTGGAATTATAAAGTGTGTATTAGTCTCTGGTGTAATTCAAATTCAAATTTTTTAAAATTTATATATTACGGTTAAAAACAATTTACATTTACCGACGTCACAATTTAAAATAGTATAAAACTACACAATTTTAAAATAGTTAAAGCACAAGTCTAAATTATACATTACTAAATAAAATTTCACTACAAATACATTTTTTTCTGAACATTTCTGAACATTTACATTTAGACTTATCCAACTAAAGGATTAAAAAAAAAAAGCGTTGGCTAACCAGAACTAACCTGACCATCCTTTAAAATCCCTCTTTTATTATTTAACATTTATACAACGCTGCCAATTGTCCATATTAAAAGTGGACAAATGACAAAAAAATAAAAAAATATTTTTTATTATAAAAAAAAATAAAAAATTATTTATAACTGCTCCTTCATGTTATTATTAAGGACAACTAATAGACAACATGTAAGTCAAAATATTTAAAATAATCTTTAAAATAGCAGAAAACCGTATACTAAATAATTACCTATTTTCTAAATGAAGAATTTAAAATAATCTTTAAAATAGCAGAAAACCGTATACTAAATAATTACCTATTTTCTAAATAAAGAATATTTAAAGAATACTGTGTAAAAATTTGGGATTGATCGAAGCAAGATTAATGAAGATACGGAGCTTTAAGTAACCACCTTATCTATGACTCTTATGTACGAAGCTAACTTTAAAGCGCTTTTCCCACAACTCACATTTTTAAAGTTGCTGACTATCATAACTTCAAAACTACTGCATTGATCTCTTTGACATTTGTACTGCTATTTCTTTGAATAATTTTTGAGGTAATGCTGGAGAGTTTATTTAAGTTTTTCAATATTAATTAAAAAAATAGGCTGATATTTTTCTTAAAATTGCTTTTGTCACTTTAAAGTGCTCCCAAAAGGTGAAAAATTAAAATTTTATGTAATCCTCTCAGTGTTACCTGGGGAAAACGATTATCTAACAAACTGCTTCCGAATAATTGCCGCTATTGTCCTATTAAAAAAAAATAGACAATATTCTTCTAATGTTATGTTTTAATGTTTCATTCAGTTTAATTAATAAATATTGACTGTGTCATCAAAAAGAATTCCTAAAAGTGTACCTTTTTGAGCACAAATAACCCCACCCCCCTTAAAAGATTTAAATAAAATTTTAAATAGGCTTTACTTTGTGCTTCTAATTTTGATTTTTTTTCCTGTAAATATCCAGAGTTAATTTATTATACCATAATTTTGCCTTTTAAGCTGCTTATCTTGTGTTTAAGCACTTAAACACTTGTAAAATATTAAATGACCACCTGTAACAGGCAATGAATCACTGGCGTAAAAACTGGGGATAAAGGGAATAATTCCCCCTCCCCAGGTAGGTTGAAAAATGTTTTAAGGTTTTTTAGAAATGAGGTTGTGAAGTAGAGTTTTTAAAGCCTGGTTCAAGCATGGCTAGTAATTTAGTTAAGTAGCAAGTAATTAAGTATTTTTATGCATGCTACTACACTAAACTAATTTCCTAATTTTGACTGTCTGCATGGACGAAAATACTTAATTACTCGCTACTCGACTACATTACTATCCGTGTGTGAACAAGGCTTAAGTTGCAAGACTTTTATTGTTTTTTTGTAGTACTTTATAGACAACATAACATGTTTTTGTACAAATGAAATCAGTAAATATGTTTTTTTGAAGGTCGTTTTTTTCACTCTTCAATTTTTTTATTTTGCCATACATTTTGACATAAGGTTGAAACATAGTTCATGCATTGCATAACCCTCCTCAGGAAATCAAAAATTATCTACGCCAGTGCAAGGTATGTCCATACCTTTTTACTGCAATGTATGATGGTTATATATCACTTATACATTATTTCTTTGTAAGAGTAGATTGGGTCATATTCTAGGCCTAATGGGTAAATTTCGGCATTACCATTATTTAACTGTTAAACTGTAAAATAATTTGAGCGACCCTGTATAGTGCAAAACAAATGTCTCCATACGAAATCAATACAGAGGATCTTGAGAAACTACAACGTGAATTTTAAGTTTCCAGGAATGCAGATAGAGTAATTAAAGCCATTTAATTTAGAGATATGCTTTGAACAAAAAATGTGGAAAATAATTATTTACTCGAAAACCGTTAGAGATAGTAATGGTAAATCCAAAAATACTATAATATACGGGGGTTTCATTTGAAATAACAAATTTGATGCTACTTTTTGGTATAAGCGGCAACGCTGCATCATTAAAAATATTATAGATCATTAGAACACAAACAACTACGTATGTTGCCAAATTTTCAAAAAAATTCAATGTCCCGTTTTCCGTAAACGTCTAAGGTACCATCGACCATGATATACCCTGTATACTTGGGTTTGGGTTTCATAGTTTTTATTTATTTTATTTAATAATACTTAATATTTAACTGTACCAGTATGGTTAATTCTCATATTTTCCCAGATTCTGTAAGAATCAGCAATATTAAATTAAATTAAGGTAATTAAAATTTGATGAATTTTTTTAAATGTAATATTATTTAACAGTTCTGAAGCCAAAGAAGTATCAGAACCAGAAGAGGTTCAGGAGGAAGAAGAACCAGATGGTCAGAGTCTTCGAGATAGTGAGGAGTATGACTCTGAAGAAGAGGACAGTGATGATGGAGGAAGAGCCAAAAAAAGAAAGAAGAAAGACAGATATGGTGGATTTATTATTGACGAAGCTGAGGTAACAACAATATTTTTTTAGGATGTAAAAAAATGTATATTTTTTAACTAGACATTTTTGCTAAAATTTGAATAATGTTTGCCTTAGGTGGATGACGAAGTTGAAGACGAGGATGAGTGGGAAGATGGCGCTCAAGAAATCGGTATTGTATCAAACGAACTGGATGAGTTTGGACCTACTGCTCGGGAAATTGAAGGAAGGAGGAGAGGCACCAATTTGTGGGAGTAAGTTTAGCATTAACGTAGACCAGAAAACACACTTTTATTGCTGCATAATTTATGCAATATTTGATTGACCTACTACAACTTTAATAATATTTGTTAAAATAAAATAATATTTTATTTTAACTTTGTAGGTCAATAACTCCCTTAGTACAGGAAATAGAGGATTTTTCTTTTCGCTAGGAGTTTTTTTACAAATAGGTGCAGTATGACATAATGATCCTAAAAACACAAAAAACTTAAAAATATCGAAAAGGAAGTGCCACCATTTTGCGAAAAACCGTTTGGACCTATATCTCCGTAACCGTGCACTTTAGGCCCATAATTATAAGGACCTTTATTATAGATAACTAACTTTCCTATCTTTTTGGTCTTATATTTTTTTTCATATCACTTACCATTATTAATGTTTGTGTATTTTCTTTTTACCGATATCCCTTTGAATATTGGTTTAAATAATCAATTGCTAATAATCAAACTTTTAAATTAAACTTTTTTTTAAATTAATATTTTCGAAGTTACAATGCGTTCAATGTTGTACTACCAAGTACAAGGTTAATAAGAACTAATTATGTATAGCGTAATCTGAGATAGAAACCATAGTAATACCTGGTTGTATCGGCAAGCGTTGATCACCGGAGTTAAGCAGTGAAATGCGCGCCCATAATTTGGATGGGTGTCCGGCGACAGCGGTGTTTTCGGGCAGCGGCACACGGTGTTCTGCTCGGGGATGCGGACCGAGCAACAACCATCCAAGTTATGGAATGAATGGTGTGTGAATGAGAAGGAGTAGGGGTCAAGGTACAATAAGCCTTCAGGCTGCAGTGCACCACCTAGGGGGCGGTCGTCGAACCTGGGTGGGATGACCCCGAATGGGTGAAAAAAAAAAAATACTTGGCCAGATGTTGGATGACGTGTTCGCGCCAACCTGGTGTTACAGGATTTTTAATGTTAATGTGTAATAACTTCAAGAATATTAATTTTGGAGAAAAAAGTTGAAAATGAAAGTTGTTGAAAATATATTGATTTAAAAGTTTGGTTATTAGCAATTTATTTTTTTTTAAATTAATTAAAGACCTTACCTGTAAAAAAGTCAATAAACAAACAATAATAATCTTATAAATCGTAAACGGTAAGTGATACGAAAAAAATTGTTAAACAAAAAAGATAGAAAATTTAATTATCTATAATAAAGGTCCTTTTAAATTAGAACCTCAAGTGCACGGTTCCGGAGATACAGGCCCAAACGGTTTTTCGCAAAATGGCGGCACTTTCGTTTACCATATTTGTAAGTATTTTGTGTTTCTAGGGTCATTGCGTCATACTGTACCAATCTGTGAAAAAAACCTGGCAAATTATGCATAATGGGCAAGATAAACTCGCTCCCCATTGCCTATACTACCTAAGGAAGGGTGATAGAACTGTTTTTATGAAGTACTAACATTATTTTGTCTTACTCTCTCACCCCTCTGACACCTTGTATATATATATTTTTTAAATAATTCAAATCTTGCTCAAATGCTAATGGAAAAGAGAAAAGATTCTGTGCATTAGAAAATGCCTCTTACCACATAGTGGCTGTGTACCAAATTTTATTAAAATATTTGAAGTAGTATTATTGATATTATATCAAAAAATATTATTTTTTTAACTTTGCCACATGCTGTTTATTCCATTAGGTATCAGCATCCTATTTAAAAAAAAAACCCTTTAATTTTCTCTTTGCTATTTTATATAAAGAAGGGTTTAAAAAGTAATAATATTTTTATCAGATTTAGTTGCACCAAAATATTACTTAAAATTATTTGTTATTTCATTCATTTAGTGCTCAAAAGGAACATGAGATTGAAGAATATCTTCGTAAAAATACGCCGATGATGGTGCCGCGGCGAAACATTTTGGAGATGGAGGCGAAGAGATGTCTGACGAAATTACCCAACAAACTCTGCTTCCTGGTGTGAAAGATCCCAACTTATGGATGGTGAAATGCCGAATCGGCGAAGAAAAATCCACCTGTCTTCTGCTTATGCGCAAATTCCTTGCTTACCAAAACACCAATGAGCCCCTACAGATCAAATCTGTAGTAGCACCAGAGGGAGTAAAGGGATACATTTATATTGAGGCTTACAAACAGCCCCATGTCAAGGCCGCCATTGAGAACGTTGGAAATTTGAGAATGGGTATATGGAAACAACAAATGGTACCCATCAAAGAGATGACTGACGTATTGAGGGTGGTTAAAGAACAAACGGGGTTAAAATCTAAACAGTGGGTTCGTCTCAAAAGGGGCCTTTACAAAGATGACATAGCTCAGGTGGACTACTTTGACATGGCCCAAAATCAGGTGCATTTGAAAATATTGCCACGGATTGACTATACTAGACTTAGAGGAGCTTTAAGAACAACTCAGTCAGAGTCTGAAGCTGAAAAAAGAAAAAGAAGCGCCGTCCGCCCGCGAAACCTTTTGACCCTGAAGCTATTCGCGCTATTGGCGGTGAAGTTACTTCAGACGGTGACTTCTTGATTTTTGAAGGGAACCGGTATTCCAGAAAAGGATTTTTATATAAGAACTTCACGCTTAGCGCGGTTATTGTGGACGGTGTAAAGCCCACGTTGGCGGAGTTAGAGCGGTTTGAAGAACAACCTGAAGGAATTGATTTGGAACTTCCCACAGAGAAAGAAGATAAAACTATCACTCATTCTTTCAGTGCAGGAGATAATGTAGAGGTCTGCGAAGGTGAATTGATAAATTTGCAAGGCAAAATTATGAGTATTGATGGTGCTATGATCACCATCATGCCCAAGCATGAAGATTTAAAGGACCCCTTGGTCTTCCAAGCTTCTGAGTTGAAGAAGTACTTTAAAATGGGAGATCACGTCAAAGTTTTGGCTGGTCGTTACGAAGGAGATACAGGGCTGGTTGTCCGTGTGGAAAACAACAGGGTCGTGTTAATATCTGACCTGACAATGCACGAAATGGAAATTTTACCAAAAGACTTACAGCTGTGCAGTGACATGGCTAGCGGCGTCGATTCACTCGGTAAATTCGAATGGGGCGATCTGGTTAATTTGGATGCTGAGACTGTTGGAGTTATAGTCAGATTGGAGAGGGAAAATTTCCATGTGTTGAATATGCACGGTAAGTTTGAGTGAAATTATTTGACTTATAAAATATTATTATATGTGTTTATTTTTAGGTAAAGTGGTGGAATGTCGCCCAGGTTCTTTACAGAAGCGCAGGATTAATAGATTTACTGCCGCATTGGATTCGTACAGAAATAGTTTACACAGGCGTGATATGGTTAAGGTAGGTAAGAATTAATAAAAAGTATTGCAAAAAATCTAACTTTTTTGATCAATTTTTTTTTTTTTAATTCTGATATTTTCCTTAAATATGCCAATAATGAAATTTAAAGGAAAGTTATCTTCATTATTTTTTTCTAAGTGCCCAAAAATAATGGTTAGATAAATTGATAATAACAAAATCTCCTTTTCAACATACTTACAAAAACACTTGTGTTGACATAAAATATTTTAGCGGCATGCCGCGGGTTTCCTATGAACGTCGCATCATGGCAGCTTTATGCATCCAATTGACTATCAATGTCTTGAACACCAGCAGGTAGATATTGGACAAGAAAGCCTGCATGTAAATATTTCTAATAAGATGACGCATCGGTCTTGTTTTTTTGTTATTTTAAATGGTCTTGTGGCACGACGTATATTTATGTCAGGCTGATGAAGCTTAGTTATGTTTTTGCACTTATACCGGGTGCCCACGAGATTACTATCAAACCTGTTATTCTCTTGAGAAATGTTACACAATTTTGTAATTTTGGTCGGATGTATGGTTGGATAGGATGCAGATTTTTGATGTTTCGGATTTTATGTGGCACATCCGGATTAACTGAAAGTGCACTTAACTTTGCTATTTTAAATGGAACACCCTATATATTTTTCTAAAAATTAATTCTACATGCAATTCCAAGAAAATACATGTACCACATATTATACCTATCTTTTAGTTCTAATCTAATTAGTTTTTGA
>JACEGR010009770.1:0-23869 GCA_014170235.1 Listronotus bonariensis
TGAAATTTGGCTTCGTCAAATAGAGCTCAAAAATATATATTTTTAAATCTTTTAATATTACATGTTGCCGGTTCTGTGTAAAACCAGCAACGCCTTTATTATTTTAAATGGACCACCCTTCATATTTTTAAAAATTTTGAATCTTCACATAAATCCAAGAAATCTGATATGCCCTGTAACGTTGTACCTTTCTATAGTTTTTTTCTCTGCCTTTTTAAAGCCAAAAAAATTTTTAAAATTGTAATATATTTACCGGCTTTCGGTTTATATTTATTTATATTTGTTTTTTTCTAAATAAACAAAATTACATATTTGAAAGTAATTTTTAATTTGAAACATCTTTTTTTATAACAATTTTTGATATCAGTACAAATACAGGTTCCTTCCTCTTAAGCAAAAATTTCATTTTTAGCCAAATCCCGTAGATGACTAATATAATTTGATATCTGATGGTTGCTTTTTAAGTTTTGGACCATGCAAAATTTTTAATAAAGAATAACTTTTTCATAAAATCAATAATAAAAAGTTTCCCATATGACGCCAACTTAAGTAGACACACTGTAGATGCCGTTGAAATAATCCACAAACAGATTTGCCTTTTTTATATGGTTTCATGTTTATGGTGTTATCCCTGTTTCAAAGTGTGAGAGTAGAAACTATTGAGCTTAATAGGCTTTTAATATTCTTGTAATTTTTTTAAGCTTTTACTTTCAATGAGATTTCGTTCATATTTGTTTTTGGCCTTTCTGATTTGACATGTGACCATATTGCATGTGTCTCTGTAAATTTGATAATCGGCGTCAGAATTTGACCCTTTGTAAATATGCCAGTATTTTTTTTATTAATTTGTTTTTGAAGCTCAAATGTAAACCACGGTTTACTTATTAAGGTTTTTATCTCGTATTCCAGAATTAGTGAGTCAACACATATATCAACTTTCCTCGAAAATTGGTTCCGAAATTCATTAACTTTAGTAGAAGACCACAGCGCATTCATTAATTGTATATCTATATCCTCATATTTCGCATTTTTTAATTTCTTCTTCATTATTGTTTTTGAAGCTGCTGTATTACAGGACACTTACAATGTGGCTATAATAACTATGAGGTCACTACGTCCTACAGGTGGCTCGAAAGATATTTCAGAAATAAGGTCAGCGTTAGAGGTCAGTACCAGTGTTGAAGGTGTGTTATTGTTACGGAATCTAGTAGGTTGTTGTATATGTTGAATAAGGCTTGTTGATAAAAATGTTTTCATGAAAATATCAGCAGCAGATTTATTCTCTGAATAGGAGGGTTTTTATCCAATTTAATTCAGGATAATTAAAATCAGAAAAATATATATTATAGTAATTATCGTTATTACGATGTTTGTAAAGTTGTTGTTTTTGAGCAGCAAAAATTTTTCTTATCGTTACCGTTGTCTTTATTATTGTTTATTGGTGAATAGCGAATATCTATTGGATTATTAAGGTCGAATATGCCAGATGGCCATTATAGCCATGAAGAAAAGTTTGACATGCTAACGTGCTACATTTTGTGCCACAAAAATAAATGAAGGTATCATTTCTGCGGTTAATGAATTAGGGTAAATAAATGGACCTAGTATTTTAGTTCCTAAAATTCCACACCACATATTAAACCCAAAACGTTCTTAATGTTTCGATATTTTCTTAACGCGCGGATTTTGTTGAGCCTAGTAATGCGTATTGCGACGCTTGAAGATACCATGATTGGTGACCATACTTTCGTCAGACTATATTTTATTTTTGGAAAGAGAAATTAAAATTTTCTTTACACGTGCATGTATACCACTCGTAAAAATATCGGCGCCGTTTGAAATCTCCCGGTTTAAGTCCTTGGCTTATCTTACATTTAAAGGGGTAATATCTATTTTTACACAAAAGAAATTGAGCTGTGAATTTGGACATTTTGTTTAATTTGCCAAGTTGATATCTCAGGGTTCTTAATAACTGCTTGTAAAACATTATTTTGGGTTTCTTCTGAAGCTTCCTTTTTGAGATAAAACTGGCTTTTTAAATTTCGAGCCAGTTGTAAAAAATGGAATTACATGGCTGTTTTATTACTGGATATGTATAAAGATACATTGCTGCTGTATTTACAGTATTTTTGTGGCACAAAATGTAGTATCTTGGCATGTTAAACTTTTCTTCATGGCTATAATGGCCACCCGGCATATTCGACGATAATAACACAATAGATATTACCTATTCACCAATAAACAATTATAAAGACAACAGTAACAATAAGAACAATTGCTCTAAAAACAACTCGACAAACAGGGTAATAACAACAATTACTATTTTCTCATCATATTAAATTTTGTTACAGACACGGTAACAGGTATTAACGTCAAAGAATTTGTTTGCAAGGCCTACTTAAAAATACCTTTAAAAAAATAGAAAAAATTCAATTATTCTTTTAACTAAAATTTAAAATATGACATCTGATACATCGTTGAATTTGTAATAAGATATGGGTCAAGATTCAGGGTGTACTTTTTTTTTCGAGCCATCTAAAAAATAAAGTTGATGAGGGTTTCTTGAAAACGAAACATCGGATATAAAATCTAAAAATACCATCATGTTACTACATGATGGTATTTTGGCTAAAAAGTGCCAATAAAAAGTGTTATTAGTTTTTTCATAGCTCTTTACATAAAGTCAGAAAAAAATAAAATCGATATAGTGAAATTTTCGTTTTTGCCAAATATCTCACCAATAAACAATTATAAAGACAACAGTAACAATAAGAACAATTGCTCTAAAAACAACTCGACAAAAAGTTATTAATGTCAAAGAATTTGTTTGCAAGGCCTATTTAAAAATACCTTTAAAAAATTAGAAAAATTCAATTTTTCTTTTAACTAACATTTAAAATATGACATATAATACATCGTTGAATTTGTAATAAGGTATGGGATCAAATACAGGGTGTACTTTTTTTTCGAGCCACATAAAAAAATAAAGTTGATGAGGGTTTCTTGAAAACGAAACGTCGGATATAAAATCTAAAAATACCATCATGTAGTAGCTAAAAAGTGCCAATAAAAAAGTGTTATTAGTTTTTTTTATATCTCTTTACATAAAGCCAGAAAAAATAAAATCGATATAGTGAAATTTTCGTTTTTGCCAAATATCTCAGCAGGCCATAAATTTTTTTCAAGTTTTTAAACGGCATGTAAATAAGCTTTAAAAAAACAACTTTTTCCTAATTTAACCCAAGCTGTATCTCCAATAGGTACTGAGATTACCATGCTTAGGATCCTTATTTTGGACACACTGTATACCACACTGTCTGGGATTGATGAAAATAACTAGGATTCAGAAACCAGTATCACTGGCAGGTTTAACCTCGTGTATCACCAGCAGTAACTCGTTGAATTTTAATACGAGTGAGGCCAAGTTTGTATAAAAGAACTTTAATTCAATTACTGCTCGAGTAAAATTTGATTGATTTTTTTTTTTTTGAAATTGAAGTTAGTAGATCCTCGAGCTGGTGCCTGTTTGTCTGAGTTTAGGCTAAAGAACTTGAATAATTTATGTGCTGTCTGTATCTATTTACTCTGTTGATAAATACTGGGCAGTGTATATCACATGCTGAGTGATCTCTTATAGCGAAGCCAACCTTTTTGCAGTTTGGACAGTATAAAACATTGTTGTATTTCTTGCAATATACTGTTGTTAGGTCAAATCCAATCTTCTCCTTTTTAATCAACAATTTAAATATGTCTAGTTTCACTTGCAATACCCAGTTTTCTTTTCGGGGATTTTTGGAAGGTTATTACTTTTATGTCTTTAGCAACGGTATTTCCAAGTGTATCCTTAAGTTCTGAGTAATAATTCACCAATAAATTCTTCTGATAAAAATCCCTTAATGATACCAGTTATCATTAGTATTCTCTCCGTGTTTTGTATTTTATTAACTATAAAGTCGTCTTTTACCATTTATACAATTTTTCAGCTTTTGTTGCTGCTGCTTATTATGGCACTCCAGCAGAACACCGCCTCTGTTTAAGTGCACCACCCCCGTTCCTTTTTCGTTTCCAATTTGCTTTTTTATTTTCTGCATAACCTTTTTCGGATCATTTTATGTTTGCTAATCTAATAATACTCAGTTTTTGTGTCTGAGTATGAGTGTTGAGTTTTCCACTTAGTACTTTTTGTTTCACGTTTTTCGCTCTTCCTTGTTATTTCACTGTATGTTTTCTTGGCATTTTTGCGGTTACATTAGCATCATTACTTCTTTGGCTGTTTTGCGGGCCTATATGATTTATATTCTCCTTTTGAACTTCCGCCATGCTTTTTGTAAGTGGAGTTACCATTTTATGAGAAACAAATGTAGAGCGCTTATAATTTTTCATCCTGTCTGGGTACAGAATCGTATTCAGAGTATTCATTAATAGTGTCCAGAGCATTTATTGTCGACGATCGTTCTAGTTATAGACTGTTTTGTTTTCAAAATGAAAATATCCTGCTTATTTAATTAACATTGCTTATTACCAGACAAAAATTTTCAGATGACCTCTGTAAATCCTCCTTTACGTCTGATGTTTTTATGGCCTTCCTTTTTTCCTAATGAGAAATGTCTTTTAAAGCCCGGGTTTTCAGAGTTTTCGAGACCATTACTTTTACGTGCCATGTAGGTACCTTACACGTCAACTGTTAAAAATAATAGTTTAAAACGCTAAGATGTTCGCCGAACATTTTGTATACCGCAGAAGCATTAGTTTACTACATATCGGCTAGCAATGTGATAACAAAACAAGCGCTATTAGTCACTCATGTTAACATGCCACGTTCGCGTTATATTGTCTCCTTTCCACACATTGCCAGTATGTATAAATGATCGGCTGATTCTGTATAGTGTTAAAAGAGAAAATAATTAGAATTTTTTTATGTCATAGCCGACTATGAGTTCCTTAAAAAACAATCTTTTATTTTTACAGCGTAACAAACGATATTTTAAAAATCTGAGTACTCTTAAAAATGTGTATTAAGAACATTTAAACAGATTTACGAGAATTTTCAAAAATAACAAACCTATCAAATATTTTTAAAAACAACAAAAAATTAGCAACACCCTCTATCTCGAATGCTAATAGGCATGATTATGTGCACTGAGAGAAATTTCTAGCAACCATAATTAAAGTTTTAATAATCATAACTAAATTATCTCAGTTAAATAGGGGACAGATAAGATCAGTTAATGTCATAATTAAAGTTGACTTTCTACTTCCAAATTAGTTACTATAACTAAGTCGGCTTAATAACCGAAAAATATCTGATATGTTAGCGACCATTATTTGGCATTGGTAGTGTGGTTATTAAAGTCGTCTGGTTACCGCTGTTAGTCCATGACATTATGGTAATTAAGTCATTTACTTTTTACTGCTCAATGGACTTAGTTGTGACTGATATTCAATCTTATTATCAGTATTACTATATCCACATTATGGTAATACCTAAGCTTTAATTAAAGTAGCAAAAATGTAGCTTGCTGGAATATACAGGGTGTCCGGAGAGGTGAGGTCAAAAATGATAGGGTGGTAGAGTGAGCCAAAATAATGTTAGTACTTCATATAAAAAAAGAAGTTCTATCGCGCTTCTCTTAGGGAGTTATGAGGTTTAAAGTTAGAATATAAAAATAGTATTTCATTAATAACTTTTGAACGGTTGCCACAATAATAATGATATTTAGGAATTTAAATTAACTCGTACCAATGCTTTTTTCCATAGGCAAATGATGCGCCGTAAGTCATAATTATACAGGTGAGACGAATTTTTCGTTTATTTAATGCATTTCTTACAGAGGTAAAAATTACATTTTGTTTGACCGTATAATTTCTCTATCAGTTTTGTACAAAAAGGTATACTTTATTTAAATTGATACCGTGAACCGTTTTTCATATAAACGCATTTTAAATCCAGACATACCCCCATTTTGAATGTAATAAAAATCAATTTTTGAGAAAATTATTAAAATATGGTAAAATTTTTATAAAACAGTCTTTATTTGTGTTATAAAGTTTCAAAGGCCGTTAAACACCATTTTTAACCACATTTTAATATTTTCCTCAAAATGATTTTTTTGTTATATACAAAATAGGGGTATGTCTGGTTTTTAAATGCGATTTTATGAAGAATGGTCCAAGATATCGATTTACATAAGGTATAGACCTTTTGTACAAAAAATGATGAAGGAATTAAACGGTCAAAGCCAAAATTGTCAAATTTTTAATCTCTGTAAAATATGTACATATAATAAACGAATAAAATTCGTCTTACCCTGTATAATTATGAATTGCTGCGCTATCATCTGCCTCTGGAAAACACTGGTATGAGTTTATTTAAATGCCCAAATATAATTATTATTGGGGGCAACCGTTTAAAAGTTATAAATAAAATACTTTTTTTTATTCTAACTTTAAACGTCAAAATTCTAAGAAAGCGCGATAGAACTTTTTTTTATATGAAGTACTAACATTATTTTGGCTCATCTATCACTTCTACCATTTTTGACCTTACCTTCGAGACACCTGTATAAGCCTTAGTTATTGTAGTATATGGGTTTTTAGTTGCTTCAGCAAATAAGCTCTAGTTCCTGTAGCAAATTAAATTTATAAAATATATATATGGTCAAGGGAGTATATGGAAAAGTATTAGGAATTAAAATCTATAAATTTGTATGTATAGGTATGTATTACGAGATAAGTGTGATAAGTGGATGAGGTAGGTTTTTTTTTTGGCTTATTATTTTTACCAACGCCATTTGACTGATAAACGAGTAAAAAATATATTTTTTTAAAAACCAAATATTTTATTCCGTTTTTTTATGTTTGTGGTTTGTTTTAGCGTTGTGCAGTTTAATAATGGCCAACAAACGTACTTTAACGGAATGGGGCTTTAATCAAAGTGCTATAAAAGCTTTTAAAACTAAGCATTAAAAAGGATTTGCAACTTCCTCATTAATAATGGTAATTATTTATTCTTTTATTTTGCGATTAAAATTGGGTTACTGGGCGAACCATTTCCTCTTCCGTGGCTGGGCGGGGGTAAAACCATGGTAAAGTAAATGTCTAGAAATTAAAGTGGGTTCATTACGTTTTGCTTGACAAAATTTGAGCAGTTTCCGAAATTTTATTATAAAATAGGCATTCCAAATAGCACATAAAAAGCGAAATATTCACGTTTTGCAAAAATATAACTGTTAAATAATTGCCATTTATGACTGAACATTTAAAATTTTAAAAACTTGTGTCCGCAAAACCTATTGAACCTGCTTTAATTTCTGGACATTCACTTTACATCGTCTTTACCATGGGCTTACCCCGCCCAGCCACGGAACAGGAAAAGGTTCGCCCAGCACACAATTCACTTCGCGGTCTCGAAAGTTTGTTGATTCATAAATAAATAAAAAAAACGATATTTTCTTGCTCCCTTGAAGGGTTTATGTCAGTAACTGCCTCTAGAACAAGTGAGTATTTTTTTTAATCGAAAAAATAAAAGAATAAATAATTACCAATATTAATTAAGAAGTTGCAAATCTATTTTAATGCTTACCTTTAAAAGCTTCTATAACACTTTGTTTAAAGCCCCATTCCTGTAGAAGTACGTTTGTAGGCCATTATAAAACTGCATAACGCTAAACCAAACCAAAAACATAGAAAAACGAAATAAAATATTTGGTTTTTAAATAAATTAAGATTTTTACACGCGCCATTTTGGAATCAGTCAAATGGCGTCCGTAAAAATAATACGCCAAGAAAAACCTACCATACCCACACCACACGAAGCACAAAACTGAAATACCAGCGAACAACGTTGCGCCTGTTTTGGAAGACTTTCCGTTGACGAGCGCTACCGAAGTATATCGATTTTTAACGATTCATATCTAGCTAAATTACTTTAGTTATGATTATTAAAGGTGCCCACTTGTAATACCTGAATATCTAATAGTATTAGGAAGGTCTTTTTCTGCCTTTATTAATGGAAACTTTATTTGATGCATTTAATAAACACAAATAATAAACTTAATGACCACAATTAAACCGCAACATAATAGTAAATCTGGTAAGATTTTATTAACACGTAAATGGATTGTAACTAAACCAACTAGTTAGTGTTATGCAGAAATTTATTAACAGTAATACCTTGATTTCAGAAAGACAACTTTAATAGTTCTCGAAAGATCAATTTAATATCATTATTAAAAAAATAGCTATGATACCTAAAAATAAAAGAATGGTTATTAACGAAGCAACTGAAAGGTAGTTTAATTAACTGTTTTCTTTCAGTGTGCGTGTCGCCTTTTCGGGCGTTACGAGTTACCTGTAAAAACATTCAAAATTGCACCATCCTGTATTTCTAGGTTTTTAACTTTTTCAGTTTAATCTGTGGGTACTGAACAGATAAGGAAAATAAGTTACGTTTTAAACTATTTTTGGCCGTGATATGTTAGATTGTCAACCAAGTCAGAAACCTAAGTCTGGAATCAAGAAATGAAAAATACAGTGTCTCATAAAATCTTGGAATTGGAAATTGCTTATCGGCCTTATTTACGAGGTTTTTTTGTGTATTGATAAATTTTCAATATTGGTTCTTGAATTAGGTCAAAAATGGTTTTTTGCGTATTCTAGAGTCCGCATAGATATTGAAAAACGTTTATTGGATATCTTTTAGATATCAGTGTGAAATAAAAAAGGGGCTATAGGGCCCTAATGCAGGGTTTTTAGTTTTTTAAGGATTTTTGTTTGTCTTTCATAAGAAAATAGAGGTTAGTATTTGGATTTTTATAGTTTTTGTGGCTCTTGATACCTTGGGTTTTTGTGGAAAATTGTAATTTCGGTTGGTAAGCTTCAGTGTAGCCCGAGAAGGAGGGTGAATTATCCCCTTCGGAGCAAAAAAAATTTTCTCCAAAAAAATTTGCCAAACATGAATTAAATATGTGCTAAAAATATATATATTTATTTAATTTTTATTATTATTTATTACCCTGAAATAACGAATTTATCATGTTACCTCAAATTTTTTAAAATGTATTTTGAATATTTTTACATATTCTTTTAATCATGATTAAACAGCTATACGTATTCGATTGTTTTAGATTATCTAATGTACATTAAAGAACGCCGTACAAAACGGGTGGAAAAAACTGTAAACTGAATAAAATTTACACATAGTTTTCAGCCAGATGATCAAAAGTCTTTATGGGCGCAAAATCCGGCAATGCATATTTTTTAAAAATATCAGACCTTAAAGCCAAATAAAAAAACATAAGAACCTAAAATTTAAAATCCTATAGAATCTTAACCTATCCCTAAAAGTGAAAATATTTTTTATCACGGTGTCTCGTTTTAATTTTATGTTTCTCAAGATGGGACCCCTAATGCGACAAATATTCTATAATTATTTTTTAATGCAGAAACCATGGAAAAAAACATCTTTGTAAATTTAAAATATTATTTAAAATAGTTTTTGTATGTGTTTTAATCTTTAAATATCATATATACATAATAATCATAATAAACATGTTTTTTTTTGTTGGGTGAAAAATGTATTTATTTTCTACCTAACTTACAAAGTCCTAAATTTATTTTAAGCTACTTATTGTTTTTTTCTTTATTTTCTAACGTCTTAATCACCAAGGAAAAATTTAAAACGTCGGCCATCTTTTTACAAAATCAATACCTAATTCTGTGGTAAGATGGCAAAACCCGATGTCACTTTTAATAAAATGTTTAGGAGAGATATTGTTAACATTGGTGGGTCCTGAAAAATTACAATTTTAGTACAATATTTAAATTTTGCAACCAATAGGAAAACAATTAGTTACAAAATTTAAATATTGTACTAAAATTATGATTTTTCAGGACGCATCAAAGTTAAAAATATTTCTCCTGAAAATTTTACTAAAACTGACATATCGGGTTGTGCCATCTTACCACAGAATTCATCGTGTAAATAGTGGTCAAGGTACCTATTTGTATTATATGAAACAGAAATAAACATTTTTGATACTTATTATATTTCTGTTTCCTGACATATTTGTGTTCAACATTGGATATTGAAAACTGGACTGCTAAATTGGAATTTTCCTTGTTTGTCGGTTGTCTATTAATAATCAATAATCAGGAACCTTCGAAATAAGGCCGATATTGGGCTTTTTGAACAATAAGGAAAACGAAAAATCCAAGTCCGCTGCAGTTGCTACAGATAGCTGACAATTTCGTTTTCGTTCGTCAAGACACGTTCCAGTTGTAGGACAATTATTAGTTTATTCTGTTTCATATTTTTTAATTTTTAATTAATTTTAATACTATCCAACACCTAACTTACTTACAGCCAAAGATAAAAACCCAAAAGAAAACATTAGATTAACATACATGGTAAAGGGTTTACCAATAGTAATAAAAAGTTGATTTAAAATTGTTGTCACATTAGTGTACGGCCAGACTGAAGATGGACAAGCGTCAAGCGGGTGATTTGCGTGCTAGCGATGTTTTTTTAAACCTAATGCGTAAATCCAAGTAGCCACACCCACACCCAGCGGTCGAAAATTAAGATGTAGCCTTCGCACTGCGAAAAATCGCTCGCTCGTTCCCCTAGAAAAGCTAGTGACTTGTGTCTATGTGTATTTTATTCAGTAAGAAGTAAGGTGTGCCATTTCATATGGTACGATATACGCCGCGACAAACGATTAGAAATTATAAAAAGTATTATCAAAATAGGAAGTCGGATTGAGACATATTTAGAGCATTACGGGCTATGCTGGTTATTAAGACCATACACACCACTTCGTACTGGTGTTTTTGTTGTTTCTATACAAATACATACATACCTATAATACCCTAAAGAAAATATTCCTGATCCATATTCCATTCACTTTAGATTATGTCGTTGGTCTAGGCCAGGGGTCACCAACTGGTGGACCGCGGTCCGGATCCGGACCGCCAACTTATTTTGTGCAGACCTTGTTGAGTACGCGATTTATTTTTTCGCGCTGTCAGTGACCGAAAATTGGATGCATCGGATGCGTATTTGTGTCTTTGCACGTTTGAACAATACTGATTTTAATCTTACATTTATTAAATTAGCAACATATAAGCACCACAGTTCTTATAGTTTTATTTTATTTAATTTTTGTTTTATTACAAACCAAAGTTCTATCATTTTGATTGGTAAATGTCATCAGCCAATTATAGGAATTGAAGATATGTTTTAAAATGATTTGGTGAATTGATTTATTGAATGGTTGTTATTTGGGTACACACTAACTTTTTGAATAAAAGTTGTTGTAAAATATCTAAAAATATTTATACAGTATAAGCTGCGCCATCTTATATGTTTGTAATACAGGGTCCGGCAAAATGAACAACCCATTTTAAATTGCTTATAAAAATTTATTAACTTTAAAAACAAAACAAAGGAACATGTATTCTTAAACAAGAAAGATGGGAGTTTATTATGCTTTGAATATGGTGTGCCGCAAATGACCGCCACCCTCTTTAATACATTCTAACTGGTTCATAAATTTTCTCATTACATTTTTGAAGAACTTGCCTAGAAATAGCGTGGATTTCATTGGCAATATTTGTTTTTAGCTCCCTTACATTTCTAGGTTTATTGGCAAACACTTTATGTTTTAAATAGCCACAGAGAAAATAATCTGGTGCTGAAAGGTCGGGAGATCTTGCTGGCCAAGGAATGGTACCATTCTTAGAAATCAGTCTGTTTGGAAAGGATTGTCGCAAAATATCCATGCTTATTCTTGCCGTATGGCTTGTTGCGCCATTCTGTTGAAACCAGTAATGTCCAATTTCATTTTGAATTTGCGGTAAGAAGAATATCTGCAACATTTGAACATAGCGTGCGGCAGTAACTGTTACTGTCTGACCATTTTCCTCAAAAAAATAAGGTCCGATTATCCTAGACGAGGAGATGGCGCACCATACAGTTACTTTGGGACAATGTAATGGACGCTGATGAATTTCGCGTGGATTCTCTTGAGCCCAGTAACGACAATTCTGTTTATTTACATCTCCGTTTAAATAAAAGTGGGCCTCATCGCTCATAAACATATTGTTTTCAATACCTTGATAATTGGTACGAAGAAGGCGACAAAACTCAAGTCTATTAATCTTATCCTGATGATTTATTTCTTGAACATTTGCGATCTTGTATGGGTGAAAATTCATTTTTTTAACATTCTTCGTGTACTTCGCTCAGATAAATTTAAAACAGTAGCATGTTTAACAACAGATTTTTTGGGACTAGCGATAATTGCATTTCTAACTCTGTCTTCGTTCAGTGCATTGCAGGCAGATCTTGGCCGCCCACTTGACTTCTTGTCTAAAACGGATCCTCCTGTCCTCCATTTACGAATCCAAACTGTAATGGTCTTCCGCTGCGGACACTGTCGGTCATTAAATTGACGTCGAAAACACCTTTGAACGGCTATAATGGAATTATATTCAATAAATTTTTCGACACAAAAAATGCGATGTTCTGTTAACCAACGCGGCATTTTGACAACTGTCAACAATTTTAATAAACTCTCCAAAGCCTACTTTTCCAAATAAAAATATCGCCATAGTGAATACTCGATACATTTTTTATATTAAAGAAACAAAATAGGTAATACATTTTGCCGGACCCTGTATATACTGATGGCATATTGATCATTACCGACTGAGAGTGCATAGTTATCTTTACCAATAGAGTAAATATCCTCAGTCCATTACGAGAAGTACAAGTATAAACAGCGGTTTTAATTCGTCCCTTTGACCCTTAGTTTTCTCGAATAATTTCACAAAAGGTTTCGTGAAGATTTATTATCGTATATAGCAGTATTTATATAGAAATAAAAACACTTACTTGCATCTAAATTTTCGTCCAAACCAAATTTTATAACTGGCCTTCCTCGTTTAGCACCAGCATTAAAATCTAATGCGTTGCTAATTGATTCCTGTAACGCTAGCAAATTGTCGGTTACAGTTTCATTTAATTCGTTAAGCAAAATAGATTTATCTCTGTAAGGTTTGCTGATTTCGTTAATAAAAATAGTATGGTAAATAATCTAAAAAATATGAAGACAAATGTTTCATACAGGGTATTTGATTAAAGGTAATATTACTTTTTCTAGTACAATCGATATTATTTACGCAAATTAAAAAAAATATACCCTTTAAGATTATTAAACTTTTTTCTATTATATTCGTCGGTCTGTAAATGGCCTACGCACTACACCAACATATTTTTATTAAATGCAATAAAATTTGCTAGGTGCTACTTATATACCAACAGAAAAGTTTGAGAAATGTAATAAAAAAAAGTGTTTATTAAATACTTTTCTTAACATAAAATTTAAAAAAGAAACTAGTGCATCAATGGCGTTGTTGGGTTTTGGTTGAGATGGAGAAAACTATATTTTTTAAAGACCCTTACTTGTCAATTGTTTTTATAAGTCAGTCAGTATCAACTAAACTAAAAAATCCATGAGACAAATTTACAATAAACAATAAGCTTTATATACTTTTAAAAGCCCTTCAAATGTCCATTGGTAATAAGCTTTTCCCCAAGTTCTTAAATAACTCTATACAAACAAATATCTATTGGTAATAGGTTTTTTCCAAGTTCTTAACTAACTCTATACAAATACAGTTATGAATTATTTTTATCATACCCTATGCAGAATATTCCAATCTCTATTACTTGCTCGGGAGTTTTGAATTTTTCCAATAATAAGGCTGACGTAACTGACATCCGGAAACTGTTTAATGTTTTCTTGAACATTATCGATAAAATCAGAATTGGCAGTATCAAGAGCAAAATTGATAAAACTTAAACGCTTTTCTAAAATGTTTTGGTCATTTATCGGTGACAGAAGTATGTTTCTAAAAATAAAGATTAAAAAAGTACGCTTTACGATACTTCACGAACAATTTTAAATACTGGATATACAGTGTGTCTACTTATAGATCCGAATAGAAAGCGGCCTGCACCTATCTGTTTACCGTATAAAAACTATTTATAAGGTTTTTAAAAAATAATGGTCACGGCTATGATTACCCTGTATAATGGCATTTTTTTAAAATTTTACTATCACTATTTTTTTATATTTAAAGTATTTCGGACTTCCATTGCCTTTATTTTATTATTCACACAACGTTTTGGGCATTCCTATATCTCTGTCCGTTTTCAAGTTTAAACTAAATAAATTCCTATCGCTACTTAGCTTTTATAGCCTGGTAGAGCTCGCACCCGTGACAGAGTTGGGTGCAGCATGAGGTTGTTCACCCAGGACCCAGCATTGGTGCGTTCAATACGAATGGTTTCCAAATCAGCGGGTATTTCCACACTTGATTTGCTAAAAATATTTTTGTTGTTTTTAAGGAAAGCGGCTTTCTTAAATTTACGCTTTTCCAATGAGGTTCTCTGTAAACAACCCGTGCTTCTGTCTAAAATAAAAGAATTGACTCATGAAGAACATCACTTACCCATATTCGAAAAGATCGACAGACTATGCTCCAAAGTTAGAAATGACCTGCACAACGAACATGATAAGAAGATGAACAAATTTGAGAGTCAACAACGTCCAGAAACCACCGCCGAAGAAACAAAAAAACAATTGTAAACTTATCTTCTAGAATCTTTCACTTCAGAGCAAACCCGTTTGACAAAAGGACTTAACTTCGCCTTGTCCCCAAAAAGGCGCCGACACTGGACATAATAAACTTCATCGAGGTATTATTATTATGTCTACTGTCGGCGCCTTTTGGGGACAAGGGCGAAGTTAAGTCCTTTTGTCAAAAGGGTTTGTTCTGAAGTGAAAAGATTCCTAAAAGATAAGTTTACAATTGTTTTTTTGTTTCTTCGGCGGTGGTTTCTGGACGTTGTTGACTGACAAATTTGTTCATCTTCTTATCATGTTTGTTGTGCAGGTCATTTCTAACTTTGGAGCATAGTCTGTCGATCTTTTCGAATATGGGTAAGTGGTCTCTTCATGAGTCAATTCTTTATTTCAGACGAAGGACAGATTGTTTACAGAGAACCTCATTGGAAAAAGCGTAAATTTAAGGAAGCCGATTTCATTAAAAACAACAAAAATATTTTTAGCAAATCAAGTGTGAAATACCCGCTATTTGGAAACCATTCGTAATGAACGCACCAATGCTGGGATCCTGGGTGAACAACTCCATGCTGCACCCAACTCTGTCACGGAGTGCGAGCTCTACCAGGCTTACCTCTTAAACTAGATGGACCAAATGCAGAAGAAGTACGTTGGAAGGTGAAAACAGTTTTGGAAAAACCGGAAACAAGGACAACCAATATCATAAAGGAAGAGCATAGAGCAATTAAAGACTTACGGAATGACGACAGCAGTAGGATTCTTCCCGCATATAAGGGCAACGTCACAGTGGTATTGGATACAGAAGATTACGCAAATATAGGCAGTTACCTAGTGATCCGGCAAAAAAGTTGAAGGAAAAATCTACAGGACTGTATATAAGTATAACTTTATTCCGAATAACATAAGAACAACTCTTACTTCATATCATAGTAAATCACCACATTTGTATAGGTTACCGAAAATCCACAAAAAAATGTTCCACTCAGACCCATTACAAGCTTAAGGGATTCAGCAACCAGTAATTTAAGTAGATTTCTTCTTCAAATTTTTAAACCACCTTTGTAAAGAATTCCCAACATTTTGTGGACATTCTTAAAAACGTAGAATTGAGTCCCTCAGACAAGTTTGTAAGTTTCGACATAATAATAAATAAATGTCTGCATAATTCTTACTTTTAGGTTAATGATGGGATTTATGCCCAGGACGACGGCCTACCTATGGGATGCCCACTTTATACGGTGATATCAAACATATATATGGAATGGTTTGAAACCAATGCCATTGATAACGCGCTCGTCAAGCCTTTAGTCTATCTTCGATATGTTGACGAAACTTTTATAATTTAGAACGGAACCGATAGACAGACACCTTTTACAATTATCTGTACTCAGTAAATAACTATTGAAAAGGAGAAAAATGGCTGTCTACCTTTTCTAGACGTTCTTGTCAGAAAACAAAATGGTTTGATAAACACATCTGTATATAGAAAACTAACACATACGGGACAATACCTCAACTTCCTTTCAAACCACTCTGAAGCAACGAAACTTGGAATAATTAAAACATTATGCAAAAGAGCAAGTACAATATGCAGTGACCAAGATGAGACGAGAACCATAAGGCCTAATTAGATAACACCAAAACCGATCTGCTTCAGAATGGCTATACGAAAAAGTCCATAAACAAGATTATAGAGAATTGTAATGTGAAACCAATAGTACCACCTTCTGAGCAAAAGAACTCTCTTTCTAAAAACCATTTCATTTAAAAAAGGAACATCCGAGAAGATTAGAAGAATTGCCAGACAATATGGAATTAAAACAGTTTTTAGTCCGGTATAAAACTTAGGAGTATTTTAATAAAACCAAACCAAACACATCTAAGCAGAAGAAAGAGTGCATTTACCAAGTACCATGCAAATGTGGAGAGTCGTATATTGGTCAAACAAAACGCCCGTTAAATGTAAGAATCCTAAAACTTAAGCACATACCCAAAAGGGCGAAACATCCAAATCTGAAATCGCTGACCACATTTGGTCTAAAGAACATGTCATTAAGTGGACAGAAGCACGAGTTGTTTACAGGCAACTTTATTGGAAAAGCGTAAATAAAGCCATGGAAAAATTTTTAAATTTAAAAAATTATTACAATTTTTGGTGTATTCTGTATTAGTTAAACATACATATATTTTATTAACTAGCCTTAGAATGTATTTAAAAACACAAACGTTGCCATTATACAGGATGTGTCAAAAAATTTCAGGTGTTTTTTTAAATTTAAATATAACCTTGACAAAAAGTTTTTTGGCTTTTTTCATATTTTAATTAGAAGATTTTACCACTGCCGTTCGACATCACTGTTTAAAACCACCCTGTTTAATTTCATCTCTCAAACCATTTTTTTTTTTAATGTCGACTTTTTGTGTCTTTTGTATGTAGAATATACACGTTAATTATTGTTTTACGAAAATGAATTTAAAAAGGTATCAGTAGATTTCTGTCTCATCTTGTAGAGCTTAACAAAATTTACCTTAATTTAGGATATCATACCTTAATTCTGTTTGACCTATTTTTGACTTACACCCAAACACAAACAATTTATAAACACTTAAACCTTCTCTGCTACTTGATTCTTGTCCACGTTTAAATCCAGCATCATGAGATCTTTGGGAAAAGATTTGCAATGCTTTAAAAGTCGAATTATCTAGGAGAACATGATTTTTCCTGCAAGTATATTTAAACATTTTAATAAATATCAAAACGAAATTATACAAATATCAGGAGAAGATGGAGATTTCGAAATGAAATAATAAAACAACCACAGGAAAAATGCTTTTCCAGAAAAGCTAAAATTAATGCGCAACCGTTTTCACATTCTATATCCATTAAGAAATTTTGTCAGGTCTCACGTTTTCTCTTGTTGTACCAAATTAGGGTCTTCCCAATTTCTTGACTAGGTCGCAGTATCTTGTTAATATACCATCTATCCGTTGGACTTTCATGTTCTAAACCTATCCTCTACTTAAGTATCTAATTCTAGCATACAGTATAATTTTTTATTTGTAATTTAAGTATGTAAGTATTTAAGTACATATATGAAATTTATTATAAGCTCCTTTGGCGTCTAGACCCGTTAACGAGCATTCTTTAAAACCTTTTTGCTTTACGATTTGTTTCCCTAAAGCAGGTGTTAAGGGCTGATAACCTCAAAAATAATTTTTCAAGAGACCTTGAATAATTATGACGTTGACTGGTTTACAATATTAAATTGGAACAGACACACCGGTCCACCTCATAAGGTTTAAAGAGAATCTTTGCCAATGCGTGGAAAGGACACGGTCTAAAACAACAAAAAAGCGAGAACAATACGTCATCCGTTGTTCAACACACTGAAAGTGATTTTAAACTTATAGATGTGGCACGACGTGTATTACAAATATTGCTTATTCTAAACTAATAGCTAGGCTACAGGGTCTGCTAATTCGATGGTTGCACTATTGGAATTTGGAATGTATTGGTGCTCCGCCGATGTATGGGAGTCAAAAATTTAATTTTAGAGAACAACAGTTACACTTCTTAAGTCCAGTTGTGCACCGTGAAGTTGGTTTATTAATTTTTGTTTGGGTAAATCAGTTGCTGCAAAGAGGAAATTTTTCTAGCTTGTATATTAAAGCCTTCCCTCCACTCTAAATAAATAGACGAGCACCTCAAAACAGTAAGTAAATATTTAGAGCAGGCGTGTTATTTTGATCATATAGATTATTTAGCCTAGACAGCAAAATAAATTAGTGGGAAATAATTTGGAAAAAATTTCACATATAAGATAGTAAATTCTTATGTTTAAAAATACAATTACGTGTTTACTATTAAACGTGTTAGTTTTAGGTAGTACCTATAGTTATTTAAAAAATAACATCCATGGTGGCACTACCGCGGTGTTTAAAAGGTGCTGTAAAATGCAAAAATTGCATGTTTCAGTACTTGAACAACGTTGACGAAAGACGGAACAGGGGAAAGAGGTGCGTTAAACCAAAGACAATTATAGTTAGTGAAATTATAATTGTCTTTGGTTAAACATTTAATGACCCGACACTCACGGTACTCTGGTATTTAGTCATAGGCCTTCGTGGGATGTCCCAAAATTAAAAAAATAAACGGACGAAGTTTAATAAAAACAAAAACGTTGGTATATCTTGTTTCAGTAAATAAGCTATTTAAGGAAGATAGTTTTAAGAGCAAATAAAATTTATCAATAAACAATACCCTATAAGGTTAGAAATTATTAGAGATAGTACTTATTTATATAAGCTAATGGCACTAACCCTGATCTAAAAGATTCCACAAAATACAACGTGTCCAAGATAAGGAGGGCCAGTATGGGTATCTTGGAAATGCTACGAGTCGGTTAATGGGAACAAAGTTCAGGTTTTATGTGCCTTATAATATGCTGTTTAGAAAGTTTTTAATTCCGGGTATTTCCGGAAAAAAACCAAAAAGCTGAAAATTTGTTTAATTTTTTTCCTGGTCTTATTAACAATCACATTTTAAAATAAATTTCACTTTTGCATTGACACTTTTTCTGCTCTATCCAATGGTAAAGTTTTATTTAAAATAAGACGTTTCGTTTTCGTAGGAATATCATCAACTTTATTTTTTTAAATACGGTCCTGATATTCTAATATCAAAATTTAAAATTCGATTTTATTACAAATTCAATGATATATCACTCTTTAGGGTTTAATCTTAATACGGATCTGTAGTTTTAGAAATTTTTATAAAAATCAACTCTGCATTTTAAATTACTAAATTACTTTAATAAACTAAGCAGAACTTAACAAAACCCACCTTAGCATTACTAACTTACATTTTTTAAATATACGGTCCTGATATTTTAATATCGAAATTTTAAAGCCAATTTTATTTCGAATTCACATTATGGTTTAACAGTAATCGTAATACGGACCTGTATTTTTGAGAATTCGGTAAAAATAGTACATTATAACAGTATATTATAAACTATAATACCTTAGTTTAGTAAAAACCTAATAACCTAAAAGTGCACAAATAAAAAATAATTAATGCCAATTTTTTGTTGTTAATAGGATTCAGAAATATTTTAAAAACATTCATCAATTTTAGGTGAAGAACCAATTCTAAAACGGTATTTACCAGTTGGTTATGTTGACGATTAAACAATGTATTATACGCCAAAGGTGTCACCAATTATTACCGCGGTTATAATTGGTTGAACGCCTAAAATTGATAATTACATTTTCTTGTTAAACGGTGACGTCATGTACGTCGTGTATTTAACCGTGTTTGAATACATTAGGGACAATGGTTTAAAAACAATATAGGAAGTTATCTTTATCGGGCGGGCGAATGCATCGTACTATTTACGTTGCTGCACATGTGGCAGGTGAAAAATTTTATATTCGGTTTAACTAAAGTACATTTAAATCATAAAAATTAAAATCATAATCATAACCTTAGAGTTTATTGGGCTTTAACGCAACGGTTTGAAAACCTACATTTTCTTGCTTGTCATAGTTATACACGTCATCATTTTCTAATACGGTTTAAACCACTAAGACGAATACGGTTAGCAAGAAAATTTGCCTTAAATTATTTATTTATACAATAACAATTTTTATACCAAACTTGTTTTAGCTTTTTTCTACCCGGGTAAATCTAACAACAAGCCAAACATCTTTGGTAATTTTTAGTTGTAATAATTTATCTAAAATATCAAAACAGCCTTGAAAACAAATAATCAAGTTAATGGAGGAAATATTTTCTTTTACTTAACATTGACTATATGATGGTAAGATCCTTAATCTGCAAAAACAACTAAGAGAGCTTTTGCATGAATATTGGCAAATTAATCATCATATCATCAAACCGTCAATGTTAAGTAAAAAAAATACATCTACTATCAATTTAATTATTTGTTTCTAATTAGGGTTTTTGATATTTTAGATAAATAACAACTAAAAATTATCAAATATGTTTGGCTTGTTGATAGATTTACCTGAATAGAAAAAGCCAAAACAAGTTCCGTATAAAAATTGTTATTGTAAAGGCAATAAATATTAGGTTTTTTACTAAACTAAGGTATTAGTAAAAAATGAAGTGTTTACAATTTTTTACCGATTCTGAAAAATACAGGTCCGTATTACAATTACTGTTAAACCATAATGTGAATTCGAAATGAAATTGGCTTTGAAATTTTGATATTAAAATATTAGGACCGTATTTAAAAATGTAAGTTAGTGATGCTAGGGAGTTTTGTTAAGTTCTGCTTGGTTTATTAAAGTAATTTATGAATTTAAAATTCAGACTTAATTATTTTTTTCAAATTTCTAAAAATACAGGTCCGTATTAAGATTAAATCGTAATAGGTGATACATTAATACTTTTTATTAAAATCGGCTATTAAAGTTTTAGAATATCAGGACCGTATTTAAAAAAAATGATGGTCCTACGAAAACAAAACGTCGTATTTTAAATAAAACTCTACCATTGGATAGAGTAGAAAAAGTGGCAATGCAAAAGTGTAATTTATTTTAAAATTCGATTATAAGTAAGACCAGGAAAAAAATAAAACAATTTACCAATTTTTCTTTTTTTTCTGAATATCTGCGGAAATACTGGGAATTTTAAAACTATCTGAACAGCCTATTATTAGGCAATAACTTTATTCCCATTTAACCGAATTCGTATCTCTTACCATTTTGAAGATGCCCATACTGGCCCTCCTTATCTTTGATACGTTGTATATTAAAGGTTCTTACTGTACCTAATATATAGGCATGCTTCAAAAATAAACAATCCAGAAAATTAAAAATGTGTAGGTATATATCCACAAAATGTACATATTAGTTTTAGTTAACTATTAGTAACTATTTTATGCCTTGTTTGTTTTCTGGGAGATTACGTTTAAACAAAATATTATTTGGTTTTTCTCCAGGAAGAAATTTAAAAGTTTATTAAACATTTTAAGAAAATTAAAACTTTTAAGTACTATGAAGAACTATTCTGTCCTTGCACAATATAATAAAAGTTAAAATAATGAAATATTTAATATAAAGGTACTTACGATACAAAGGTTTTAAACTCTAAACAAAGGTAAATTAGTAACTATTTTGCTTTGTTACTAAAACCTTAATTATACTAATTTAGTACAGATAACTTAAGTATATCATCCATTTTTTTCAAAGAGGCTTGATTGTTTAAAGGAAAGGAGTAAATATCAATGTCAAAGCCTCACAGTTTAAAATCGTTATATTACAACTCTTTGGTTACACGTGTTTCGCTCAGTGTGAGCATCATCAGACCTGAAATGGTTCTTATTTATTAAAATATTTCTATACCATAGGTAACCTTAAAATGTTTCATGCACAAAATGTTAAAAAATGTTAAAAAAAACTCCAATATTTACCTTTCACAAACCAAAAGCCAATTAAAAACAATTTTATTCTTGTAATATTGTTTTTAATTGGCTTTGGTTTGTGAAAGGTAAATATTGGAGTTTTTTAACACTTTTAACAATTTGTGCATGAAACATTTTAAGGTTACCTATGGTATAGAAATATTTTAATAAATAAAAACCATTTCAGGTCTGATGATGCTCACACTGAGCGAATCACGTATAACCAAAGAGTTGTAATATAACGATTTTAAACTGTGAGGCTTTGACATTGATAATTACTCCTTTCCTTTAGATAACTTAAGGTTGATAATGAGATTTATAATATTTTGTACTTACATTGTTACTTGATTTATTTGCAAAAAGTTGGCATCACCAGGTTCTAAACCAAACATCGACAAGTTTTTCTCCAAGTATCTGTATAGTCCTCCTAATGCTTGAATAGATAGTCTGTGATTTAAGTTAATTAATGAGTGAATATACAATTCCTGTTTAATATCTAATCCATCCAACTCATTTGAAGCTATATTAATATTGGACACTATGGTTTTACAAGCATCATAAGCTAAAGACAAAATGTATGTATACATATTTTTTAATTATAAAACAAAAGAATGTATAACTAAACTTTTCATTTTATTTTTTTGCTAAAAAATTACTTATTTCTGGATGGGGTCTTTGGAGAAACGAAGGCAGAGTATTTTTAATCATTGGTTTTTATTATATTGTTACAATGCTTGTACTATTTATCTTGCACAAAATTATAACAATATCCATGTCTCATATTTTATACCTTCTACTGTAAGGCCCATTAGCCGCGAAGCCGTAGGCGACGAAAACATTAGAATCTGCGACAAAAGCACATTACAAACCGCGATTTTTATTGTGCTTTAGTCGCAGATGGTTTCCATCGGTTCTAAGGGATTGTATTGTTTTTTTGTCGAGAGGGCAGGTCATCATGTCAGGGAACCCCTAGATACCAAGTACTTTACCATTTAACAGTTAAATTTTAGCCTATTACTTAAGGATCACCCCGTAGGTTTAATCAGACTAGATCTGAAAATTGATTTTATTTGCAAACATGTTGGTATGTAATGTTAATATTTCAAACTTTGTTACTTTTCTGACTTTTACTTTCAGCCCACGAAAGGAGTTTTTAAGTTTTGGCTCAGGAAAAGAAGGAAAAATGGTTCAACTCGACGCGCCGCGCCTCTGTAAATCATCCTTTTCTCTTGACAGTAATAAAACACTTTTCACCTCAGTATGTAATAGAATAACGTAGCAATTTTATACGGCATTAATTTTATTTGTAACAGTAGAATAGTGTTAGATAGGCAGCAAAATAAGCTTCAGTCATCGCTCCTGCGGCGCTAGCATGTGAAAGTCTTTAAAAAAGGACTGTATTTTTATACCGTGTCAAAATTTATGACAGCTCTTTAGATGATTTTAAAATAAAAAAATAATCGTCAGCTGAATTGAATGCGGGGTATCATACGTCAGTCACGTATACAGTGAACGCCATAATTGTTAAAGCATATGATTTTTTTTATTTCTCAAAAAAATATTCTTCATAAAAATCTGCCAACCATACTTATGATATGAGATTACTTTTTAAAGTTTGCCTTTGTAATAGCTAAGAGCGCGACAACATTGGTTTTATCGGGTTGTTATACCTTCATTAGCGATAAAAACTAATTTGTTCTAAACGAGCTGGGTGTCAACGAATTTATAAGACAAGCCATAATTCCCAGAGTATTAGACATATCAAAATAAGACTTGGCATAGGTAAAT
>JACEGR010009771.1:0-23857 GCA_014170235.1 Listronotus bonariensis
ATACAGCTGAGGATGTATGCTCTGGTCCTAGCCTTTTGGTTAGGATTTTTCATGGTTAAATTGGATACTAGGATAAAAAATTCAAACAAAAAGGTAAATTGTTATGCCGTCGAAAGCCACTTGAGGCCTCTCGAAGCGGAAGACGAGGAATTCCTTGCCTCCTCTCGTTTTTAACATAAGTATGTGTATTTAAGTAAAAGATAAAATTCAAACAACAAGAAATGGTAAAATCTTGTAATATTGTCTATATTTCTTAATTAAATCTTTACTTATTTTTATTGCATACATACATTCATATACGGAATACAATTAAAAGTCCTTTGTTTATATACGCTCAGAATCACAAAAAATATATAACAAAAAAACATTCAACAGGTATCATTAACCCGCATAAAAAGTGGCAGAAACAAATAAACTGTAATACAACGGTTTTTTTCTGTACCACTAAAACAGAAAACAGGTGACCATGTCGGCAATGCGCATGAAATTCCGAACCGAACTTTTAGTTCCAACAAAAATCCCAGGACCGCTAATCAGGTTACGAACCGGTAACGAACTGATTCCATTGTAACCCGCGAACACAGAACTGTTACTAAAATTCGGGATTTTGCTAACCGCGAACGCTGCTTTTTTCACTGCGCATGCGAATAGTCCCAGAACCGGTTCAGAATCGAACCCGCGAACAAAGTCTAAAACATATGTAATCAGGCTTTGTCAGAGGCTATGTACTTTCGAAAAGGTTTTTACTTTATCATTTTTTGTGTACTCGGTGACATCAGCTTTCAGAATGGAAATAAATATGGTTCTAACTATACTTGTATTTAAAATAAGAAAGTTTATGGTACTGTGTAATGATTAATTTATACTATATTATTACTGTTAAATTTTTATCAGTCTCTCTTAAAAACCACAAAAAAAAATGTAGGGTAACAACATCCTGTCTCACCCGGTATACAAATAAAACTCCTTGTAAAACCGCCACTGCACAAAAAGAGTTATCTTTCCGATGTTTATCGTCGATTAGTGGTCGTCGAGCTTTTCCCAATGTTTTCTCTATGACGAAACGCGTGCCACATACTCAATGAAAGCGGGAAACTTATAGCATACAGGCAGCAATTTTATTTTATTTCGCAGCTCGGAATTTTCAAGCATGTTGATCGTTTGCGGAGATTTATTTAAGTTGTGTTTTCTTATAATATATTGCTTTGATATTTGAAGTTCCTTTGAAACCTTTTTTTTACATTTTGTATTAACATTAAAATAGTTTTTATAACTCAATAAAAGCGAAATCACAAGGGAAATAAACTTTTAAATATGGAGCTCTGGATTTCTTATATTTGTCCGAAAATATAAGTTATGTTGTGACGATCACTGCTTTTGCCATATTATTTTTTTTTCTGACAAAATAAACCGATACTTGCATAAAATAATATAAAATTACTCTAAAAAAACATAACCTACCCTTAATAACCATTAAAACGTAAATTTCCTTTTAAACAAATATCAATGGTCCAGTAACCCCTATTAATAGGTTTAAAATTCTCTGTAACTTCACTACTAATAACTACTCAATTTAACTATAAACAGTAAAACTAACTATATATATAAAGAAGTCCAATGACTAAAAGGCATTAGAGAAACTATTACGTCGCCAAATTTGAGTGAACACAGGGCTTAAAATGGTATCAAGCGCTCCTTATTAATAGTTTATCTCCCTTGCGATAAACTTAATGCTATACAGCCAGAAATTTTATTATATTTCGCAGCTTGGAATTTTCAGTTGTGTGTATGCAGGGGAGCGCAATTAGGAGAGAGGGCTATGGGGGGCTCAGGACCCCCCAAACTGACAAAGTCTTTTTTAAAAAATGTATCTGCGAATAGCATTTTTAATATCACTTTTGAGGAAGGTCACACCCATGCTTCATGGGGATATAATTTAAATTTTTATTAATTTAATAATTGCACTTTTCCAACAACAACATTTTTACAACCAAAAAATAAATTTCATAAGCTTTCCCTAAATATAAAGGGTGCTACATAAGGAGTGTTGCCCTAAAGATTTTTAAGTGACTGGGGGTGCAGCTTAAGGGGGGTAGGGTGTTTTTGGAAATTACGTCATTTTATTCTCCCAGGTTTTATAAAAATGGTATTTTTTTTATTTTTATGTTTTTACCATCTATCTATTATTGATCTGTAATACCTTAGAAACGGAATATGTTATGGTAGCAATAATACCTGCTATCACACCTAGGGCATTATAAGCGGGCATTATGATAATGCCCGCTTATAATGCCCTAATGCGCTAATATGGAAATTTTATTGCTTATCCAATTTTATTTCTCTCACAATAAAGATCAAGTTTATACAAAAAATAATTTTTCTTTAAACAATACTAAAAATTAAACTTTATTTCCAAAATAAAAATTACAATTTTGAAATGTCCCGGAAAATGTAGCTGATCCCACTATAGAATGGTCGGTGTTTTTTGTGATGGTAGCAGCGGTGGTAGCACTAACGCTATTTTGTATAGAAGAACAGTCCATTAATAAATTTTAATATTTGTTCTCCTTCCAAAACTTTAGACTTCTTCGGGACGTATCCTTTCGACTTAACTTTTTAAATAATTAATAGTTTAAAAAAACTAAAAAAACACGCTTTTATATGCAACCGAACTAAAAATTCGAAAATAATTTTTCATTAAAAAAATATTGTCATTTCATAGTAAAAAGCGTGGGGTGCATTTTACTATTTTTCATAACTTTTCCATCATAGATATTGGCAAATATAATAATTATAACATTTAATATATTAAGCACCCCACGCTTTTTACTATGAAATGACAATATTTTTAATGAAAAATTATTTTCTAATTTTTAGTTCGGTTGCATATAAAAGCGTGTTTTTTAGTTTTTTTAAACTATTAATTATTTTTCATTTTTTAGTTCGTTATATCAATTAACTTTGCTACTCTTGACAAAATGGCGAAAAAAATTTTTAGTGAACAAGAGTAGCAAAGTTTGAAAATGTTGCCAACAGATGGCAACCCACTAAAAAATTTCTTCGCAATTGAGTAGCAAAGTTTGGAATGTTGCCAACAGATGGCAAAGAGTATGCAAAGTTTGAAATGTTGCCAACAGATGGCAACCCACTAAAAAATTTCTTCGCAATTGAGTAGCAAAGTTTGGAATGTTGCCAACAGATGGCAACCCAGGTGTTGTTTTATAATATAATGGAATTTTTTTTCCTGGCGATCAAAAACAAGATAACGGGATACTGTTTGCAGATTATTGCATTGTCATGGGTCATTAATAAGTGTGCAAAGTTTCAAAGAAATCGAATAGCTGGAAGTTGGTTAAAAATTAGGCTCAAAGATTCCGTTACATAGATAGCCAGATGGATAGATAGATAGTTACAACCCAAGTTAATAAAAGCGTGTTAAAAGTTTTCTTTCGTGCATAGCCACCTTCCCAAATTGGCGCACAACACCGCATTAAAATTTAAAATATGACAGATTTGTCAAAGTCAAAGCGTACTTTTCATCTTATGCAAACTCATAAATAGTAAAGTTTGATACCCAATTTTGATTTTATTACTAAAGTTAAAACTCATTTAAAAGAATCCAGATCTTTGCCGGTGTAAACTAGGCTATCAGTCAGTGGGTAGCTTTGCGGTGTAAACTAGGCTATCAGTCAGTAGGTAGCTAACCCACAATACACCAAAGTTAGAGGTTAGAAAAGTTCATTACCGTTTTAATGTGCCGCGATTATTTTTACCGGGCACGTGTATGACGTCACTACTGAGCGTGCCCTTAATTATTTACTACTAAAATAGGTGCACGTTGACGTATGCGATTTTATCAACTGAACGTGCCATTAGATCTATGATAGGTGCCTGTTGATTAGCAGCTATCAGCAAGCAAATGTTTTATTATTCATAAAACCAGAAGCAAAGCTATTATATTATAAATAAATAAATATAAATCTTATTTTGAACATAGTATGATAAAATTAATTTTATAGTTGTAGGTTTACCTACCTAACAAAAATAATTTGCTCAGTGTCTCATTCACTTCTGACGTTAATATACAAATTTGATTATTTTAATTAAAACAAACAAAACTAGATATACTACTAATTTTTTATAATTGATTAAATATAAGATTTTTTTCTACACATTTAAATTTAAAGTAAAATCCTCAAAAATGATCTAAAAAAATATGAACGATACAGGGTGTCCGGAAATTATGCGTCAGGATTTTGTTGGGCAATTCTGCACGAAAAATTAATGAAACAAACTCTATACAATTTTTGTGTTAATGTTATTAATTTTATATCCAAATTTATAAAATGATTGAAACAAAAAATTCTAAGGCATTTTTCTAAAGTGAAGGACAGTTTAGGCCATATCAAATTAATAGGGCAAATAAAAAGAGTCACTAGTGATAGTGAGTATATATGCAAAATTTGGCGAAATACAGTATACTAACACTAGAAAAAAGTTATTAGAAATAATAACAAAAAAAAATTTTCTTCAACATCCTGTATATCCGTTAATTTTTAGTTTTCGAAAAAAATTTATAGAAGTTTGTTGCATTAATTTTTCGTGCAGAATCGCCCACAGAAATCCTGACGCGTAATTTCGGGACACCCTGTATGAATCATAAAACATTAAAACTGGAAAACAGAATAAAACAAAGATTTATTGCTTCAAAAATTAAAGTATTTTGTCTAAAACATGGTTTTCTCATAGATTTCGATCCATCGGTATCTTCTCGGGTTGCAGTTAGAAGGTAAGTGTAATTAAATGTAAATTCAGTTGTCTCGTTTTATGCTAATCATCAGAATTATGTAGCAAAACAGACAAAAGACAATACTGAACTTGATATTTCATGACAAGCAGTTTTTTAAATGGAACACATCATATCCCATTTTTGTTTTCTACGGATAATTTTAGATATTTTTCAAGTAAAATATCCTATACCCCTCATCAGCTGTTTTCAAAATATTAACAATTAAAAATTGATTAGTTTGGTACTCTTTGACAAGCTTTTTAAAACCTAGAGCCTGAGAAATGAGGACAAATGTTGCACTATCTATCTTATTATATTTCCCAGACCGTGCCCGCAGACCTAGCAGATGGTACTTGCAATAGTTGGTACTCAAAATAATAGTACCAATTTCAGGACCACCGCTAGTACCATTAGTAAGTACCGTCTAATAGCTTTTGAACAGGACAGTGCAAACCATTTCCCCTGATCTGATCCAGATTTTATAGACTACAGTAAAAAGCACAGAGACGTGTAATTTGATTGGTTTGAACCCTTCACACGGTTATACAAAACTGTCATTCCAGTGTCATTGGGGGTCATGGTAAGTTCTGGTTAGTTAAATCTATTTTTTAAATTTGCTTTATTAAGGTATTAAAACAAAAATGATTTACCTAACCAGAACTAACCATGACACCTCATCCCAAAGGTGACAGTTTTGCATGACCGTCTGTAGCCTTTCAAACCAATCCATTACACATCCCTGTGCTTTTTACTGTAGTTTAAATTTTAGAGCCTGCCAAAGTACCAAACTTGTCAATTTAAAATTGTCACCATTTCGAAGTTGAAGAAATATGCTTGAAGTGGCTACCTAACCACAAATAACAAAATCATCAAAAATATCGCGTGCCTGGAACACGTTGTATGAGTGACGTCATACACGTGCCCGGTAGAAGTATAATCGCGGCACATCAACGTGCCCCCTTGAAAAATATTAAATTTGTTGAAAATGATGTTTCCCACTGTAAACAACGTATTGAAAATGCTTTGGTTTATTACCTAGCGATAGTTTTCTTTGTCTAAATATGAGGCATCAAGTAAGTGTTTTTATCATTTTTTACAAATTACAGAAGCTTGGTAATTTATGTATAAGTCATGTTGGGCAATATTATTTTGATGACCGCCTGTTTTAAAAAACAAGTGAAGGTTATTCGTTCGTTAAAAAAAAACAGATGAAGGTTATACGCTCCCGGAACGAATACGTTCAGCGAACGAATGAGTTCAATTTAGCAATTGAGCCCCTGTCCCCAACCCGTCGGCAAATGTTGTCAAGTTCGATTATTCAATTGTCTAATCTGGCGCATCCGTCAGAACGTACGATTTTCACTTTTCCGGTTTTCCTGGAAAATGCTGGAACTTAACGGGATACTGTTTTTAAATTATTGCATTGTCATCGGTCCTTAATACGTGTGCAAAGTTTCAAAGAAATCGAATAGCTGGAAGTTGGTTAAAATTAGGCTCAAAGATTCCGTTACATAGCCAGCCAGATTGATGATGATAGTTACAACCCAAGTTAATAAAAGACGCGCACATACGTGTGCATCGGACAAACGGTATGGATTAAAAAAAAAGTTTTTGTAAAATTAAAGAAGCAGTGCACCTATGTCCGGGCGGTTGGCACCGGAGAATATAGCAACTTGAATTAAAATCCAGCCATTACCGTTTTATATGTGCGATAAAGGTCTGAAAATGCGTTATTTGGCAAGAATTTAAACCGATTCCTACCGGAGACGCTAACTTTTAATATTTACCTATGGTTTACCCCATGACTCGCATGTGCGTGTGTGTTATTTAATTTCACTAAAACTATTTTTTTATAATCTGTACCGTCCGTCCGATGCCGACTTATGTGCGCGTACCTTTAATTTACTTCCTTCCCAATACGAATACCGTAAAAAAAGTATTCAAATACCGAATATTTTCGAATACCTACAAAAAAAGTATTCGAATACTCGGTATTCATGAATACTACGATTGGGTATTCATGAATACTGAAGAGCAAAAACCTCCTTTCTCTTGAAAAAGCAACTCATTCTTATTTTTCTACGTTTTTCCATAACAAAAATGCAGTGGCGTACCTTGTTCTTGCTCAAAAACTAATCATTTCAAGCATACAAGACGTCTCCCAAATTTATCAAAAATAACTTTTCTATTTTTTAAAACTGTTGACTTCACTCTTGGAATGGGGATACATGTACATACCTATCTACGATTTTTCAGAAAGTCATGATTTAAACTGACATACTAAAATTTATTATACACATACCGTTTGTGTGAAAAATGGAGATAAATACATATTAGTCTAACCTAATACATAGAAAACATAGTTAGCAATGTCACTTTTTATATGTTGTACCAAGTTACTTGTTTTTTTAATAGCAAAACCCCAAAGAAATTAAAATAATTAATTTAGATATATTTTTGCAAAAATAAATGTATATCTGTTCAAAATTACTTACCTATTAGGACCATAGAAACAACAGATCAAGATTTAAAAATATATAGAAATAATTTTTTTTTTAAATTTGTAAAATTAATTTCCTAAACTGTTAGTTTGCAAATGATGATATATATATGACTTATATCAAATTTTACCCCGTCGTCGGCAAAACCACCGCAAACATGTTTTAACTCGCTTAAGATGCATAAAAAGTAACGTAATATTCATAAAATAAACAAACAGTATTTAAATTCAGGATTTGAATACCAGAATATAGGTACTTGAATATCAGCATTCGAATACCGGTATTTGAATACCAGTATTCGAATACCAAAATATTCGAAAACGCTATTCAGAATAAAGAATACCGAATACTGACCAAAAAGTATTTCGTCGAATACCGAATACCAAACACATAAATCTATTCGAATACTGCACAAATGTATTCGAGTTTACGAATACTACCCAACTCTGTTCCCATGGACACTTTTTCAACTTGTTCGCCATAAAAGATGGTACTCCTCCCCTCTCACCTCCATACTCTATGGGAAATTAAAAACACCAATGTTTTTGAATACTTAAGGCACGTGTCATCCAATCTTTATAACAAGAGGGTAAAAAATACGTTGTCAGATTGCAGTTTTATCTTTTTTAAAATAAAAAATTAAATAGGTCACCAGTTGAACGCGCGCTCTTTATCCCTTCAGCACGCCTTCAGGTAAAAGTTTATTAAATTTTAAATTAAGTGTTTTTATCAGTGGGTCGCATTATGTTAGAACTACAGGATGTTTTAAAAGTTATTCGACAAACTTTAAGTGCTAATTTTCCAATAAAAAATATGAGAAACTTTATATGAAATATGTCCTAAACCTTTTAGTTTTTGAACTACAGGGTGTTAAAATTTTTAAAAAAATGTGTTTTTATTTATAATAGCTTTTGTACCAATTTAGATATTTTTAAAAAATGTTGAGGACGCCTCCCATGGACTAAAGACTTTTTTGGCAAAAAAATTTTTTTACCAGTGTAGTTCATGAGGGGTTCAATATTTAAAAAAAAATGGTACGTCACTGCATTTTTTTAAAGTAAAAATATTTTTTAAAATTCCCATTTAGTTTGACACAAATTTGATATCCTGATTTTTTTCATTTGATGCGCGGTTTTCGCGTAAATAAATAATAACCGTTTCTCGGCATGGTCATTTCGTATGGATAATATCGTGGTATGAGAAAATAGGGAAGTCCGGGCAAAGTGAATACCTTAAGATGTTTGAGACTCTACTAAGAAAGGTATAAGAGATAGTAACAAAATAAATACTACAAATCAGTCTTTATTATTTGCGTTTACATATTTTGTAGTCATTTAGGTTAACAAGTAAAACAATAAGTAACTAAAAATAAAATTCAAAATCGTGTCATATTATTCACTTTGCCCAGACTCCCGGGTAAAGTGGATATGAGTGCCCAGGTAAAGTAAATAACCACCTTCTAATTACAAAAATCTAAAAATTATATTTTGTAACAAAACTTAAAACAGTAAAAAAACTTAAATTTGCGTTTAAAAGGTAATATATCTTAAAAATTAAGAATGGCAGTTATCACAGATCGGTATAGTCTCCATTGCCTTCGAAAGCGAAGCATTGCTCATGACACCATGTAAGACATACCGACGTCGAATCAATCTTCAATTGGATTATCTTCCTTAATATATATTTTACCACAAGAAAACATTTTTTTGGTTGTTAATCTTCCTAATTAGTTAGAATAGGAACGTTTTTTGGTTCTACATTTAGTTTTTAGTAATATTCCTTACTTTATTTCAAACTTTGCTTTTACTCTTCTTTGATATGTAGGTGTCAACGATTTTAAGATTTAGTTTTGTCCCTTAATCTTCATTGAAAACGGTACGGAATCTGCCAAATTTTGGAGTAACGACACCGCTCTTAAATAGTCTGTATAAAGTCGAATAAGCCAACTCATAGTTTTTATCAGTACCCTTCACTGACTCTTCAGATTTATAAAAATGATTGGCCTTAATTAGTTTTTGTTTTTGTATTTATTAACCATCTTTAACAAAATTATTTATAATCCGCAACTACATAATCTCAAACCCGGGCAAAGTGGATATCATATCCACTTTGTCCTATTATTTGCCCAATACTGCCAGTTTTGATGTTAGGTCAAATCCTACCAAAACTATTGATTTTGATTTAATAATAAGTATATTATAGGAAGCTACTTTTACATACAATAGAACTATAATACGCCCAAAAGTGACAAAAATAATATAGAAAATATCATCAAAGCACTTGCCTTGAAATATTGAAAATTATTTATCGAAAAACACAATTTACCGCTGTCCAGACGCTGCGCGACGCGGCCCTTGCTTTAGTGTTTGCCGCTCATTGAGACATGATGGCCCAAAACTTTCTGTGACCGCTCGGTTGATGTCAAACGAATAGTTTGAGAATAGTGGGGACTATTCGCTTTGCCCGGGGTGTTCACTTTAGCCGGGTTTCCCCTGCCTTCTCATACAACACGATAATATTAAATTCTACAGTGAAAAATTAGCTTCGAAAATTCCACACCACTGTTTTTTGATTCAATCAAATGTGTAGTTTTGGTTGCATTACCATGACAACACAAGTATTTATCGGAATTTTTTTCTCCTGCCTGGGGTACCCTGGAGCGAATTATAGTGGAAATTTTTTGACATAATCATTAAATTTGTTTTAACGTCATGTCTGTCATTCACATACATAATTAAAGAAAATGTTATTTTGTACCAGTTGTAGTATTTCAGACATAACATAATATAAAATAATGTAAGGTTTTAAGACCCTAAATGACAATTTTATACAACTACAGTTAGTAGTAAAATAATATCATAAGACTGAAGTACTAGACATAAGTGAAGAGCAAACGAAAGCAAGGTATGGGTCTAAAAAAATTAAAATAAACTATTTTTACCAACTGTAGTAATATAAGGTATATATAATATAAAAGAATAAACAATGATAAGCTCTAAAATTACATATATTTGCAACTACAATTGGTAAAATGGAAAATATTTATTTTATAGTAAAATTTTAAAGCTCGTGTCAAAGTTACAAATATTAATTTAAAAAGAATATTATTTAACACAAACTTGGTGTGAAATTTTCTTACCGAATACCACACGTGCTTAAATTATTCCGGGAAATTTTTCGGCCACGAATATTTTAAGAGAAATTCTCCCTCGTCTGCGACTCGGGATAATTTTCAAAATATTCCGTGACCTTGAAAAAATTTCCTGAAATAAATTTAGCACTAGTAGTATTAGGTACAAGTGAATATTTATTCTTTAATTAGATAGGGATTTGATCATGCCGAGAAATGGTTATTATTTATAGACGCAAAAACCGTGCATCAAATGAAAAAAAAAGCCAAGATTTCAAATTTGTGCCAAACTAAATGGGAATTTTAATAGCTATTTATGTATCAAGGGCGTTACTAGGACTATAATATGGGCATTATAGTCCAGTAAAGCCCGTGGTGCATACAATGCTTTATATTTTACCCAAAAAAGAGTTTTTCAATGACTTATTACATTATTTAGTCGCAATATAAAAATAAGTTGCACCTGTACGTGTATACGTAAGTAGATAATGACTGGTGTTAAGTTTGACTTTGATGTTTCTATCAGTTAGTCAGTTGGCATTTTTTATTTAACGATTTGCTCAAAATGGAAGAAATTCCACAAAATATAAGAGAAAAGGCTATAAAAGCGACCGAAAATCTTTTATCAGTTAAATCAAGGCAACAGTATGATCGGGAGTATGGCATATTTGGTATTTGGAAAGATGCGAACGCAATTCTTCAAATAACCGAAACCGTTTTAATGGCATATTTTCAGGAACTGGTAAGTTATTGATTTTATTTTAATACATATGTTTAACAAACTTTATTATTTTTAGTCGGAAAAATACAGTCCGAACTCTCTCTGGACCAAGTATTCCACCCTAAGGTCTATGTTGATGGTCTATGAAAATATAGACATTTCGCAATACCATCTTTTTTAAAAGTTTAGTCGAAAGGATACGTCCCGAAGAAGTCTAAAGTTTTGGAAGGAGAACAAATATTAAAATTTATTAAGAAGGCTCCTGATGATATCTACTTGGTACACAAAGTCATATTGGTAATGGGTGTTTTTGGAGGTTTAAGACGAGATGAGTTGGTCAAAATGACTATTGATGACATTGAAGATAGAGGAACAGTCTTGGTTCTTCTATACAAAATAGCGTTAGTGCTACCACCGCTGCTACCATCACAAAATACACAGACCATTCTATAGTAGGATCAGCTACATTTTCCGGGATTTTCAAAATTGTAATTTTTATTTTGGAAATAAAGTTTAATTTTTAGTATTGTTTAAAGAAAAATTATTTTTTGTATAAACTTGATCTTTATTGTGAGAGAAATAAAATTGGATAAGCAATAAAATTTCCATATTAGCGCATTAGGGTATTATCAGCGGGCATTATCATAATGCCCGCTTATAATGCCCTAGGTGTGATAGCAGGTATTATTGCTACCATAACATATTCCGTTTCTAAGGTATTACAGATCAATAATAGATGGGTAAAACATAAAAATATTTTAATAATCATATTAATTTTTAACGAACCTGTCTTGAGGAAATATTTATTAATATTATTATTATACTTTTTAAAAACGACGATCAAATAAAGCTATTAATAGGACAACACCAATTCCAATATATATTTTAAATACATTTTTGTTTTACCCATATATTTTTTGTTTCAGCCCTGTTATATTATTTATAATCATAGGGATAATACGGCACGCACTGCCGAAAAAAAGCAGGGACAAAAAAGGGTTGAAGATTTGTTATCCCCTTGAGCTTGCACTCTATCGATTTTTTTACGGTTTTAAAAGCAAGTAAGCCCGTTTTTTTTTCGTGGGGGAGTCAAATCAGTGACGTAACATAATAAAAAGTACTAAGAAAAAATATAAAATATTGTTTTTATTCGTGGATGGGTAATTTAAAATAAATTGCAATCCATTGTTTTTTTTTAATTTGTAATAATAACTTTTTATCTGTTGCGCCATCTTTTTCATTTTGAGGCGCTTCAATAGGTAGTTATGTTTTCTGTAGGTTTGCCAATTTTGGTCAAATGAGATTTAAGACAGGACTGGACTTACGGGTCTTTTTTCAAAAACTGTATTTAAACTCGTTGCAAGAGAAATCTGATTATTAAGCTAATACGTTTGGTTTTTTGTAGACAAACTATGGGAAATGATTCAGTAAAATGAATCTGTCAACAATTAGAAGATTTACGAATTAAAATTTATTTTAATGAATAATACTAAACCATGCATTTTTGTCGTTTTTAAAGAGTTCTATTTTTTGTGTGCTTTGAAAATCAAAAATGCGAGGTTACCATGGTTACTGGGTTGGATGCTGACCAAACTTAACTGTAAATTAAATAAAAATAAACGTTTTAGCTAATTGTAAATCTTTTTTTTTGCCACGAAGTTTAATGCATCATTTTGCAAAAGGTCCCGATTTATCCATACAAGAGAAAGATTGTATCTACCAGGTACTATGCCAATGTGGGGTCGTACATTGGAGAAACAAAGCGCCCTTTAAATGTAAGACTGGCGAGCACAACAACAAATACAGAGGGGAGAAACATCGAAATCAGGGATCGCGGACCATGTTTGGTCTTAACAACACAATATCAAGTGGTCAGAAGCACGAGAGTTTTGTCTACTGGGAACCACATTGGAGAAAGCTGCAAATTTAAGGAAGCCGTCTTTATTGAAAACAATAATAATGTGCGCCTAGCAATCCAAGTGTGGACATAACACAAGGACATTTGGAAACCACCATTAAAGCGTATCGAATGCCGGCGCCTTAGGTGAGCAGCTCCACGCTTGACCGAACCCAACTCCATCACGTGGTGAATGATCCTCTCCCCAGTGTGTATAAACTCAGTAGCTTTAGGAGTTAAGGTTTAGTTTGCACTTGAGAACGTTGACAGAGATAGTACTGCCCGAAACGCTGTGTGAATAAATCAATAAAGACAATGGAGAGACTTTTCACTGCACTTCCTATTTGACGAGAAACATGTAATTGTATTACTTGTATAGGCAGCCATTCACGCGGGCCGCTCATGGTAGGAGAGAAACGAGATGTCGAACGCGGGAGGCCGATTGTGCCTCTTCCTTGCTCCCGCTTGCACTTCAAGCTTTAAATGGAACGCCGCATGAGTCTCCATCGAATTCATAAGACGTTTTCACGTCCGAAAAATCTAAAATTAACTTTTATAGCATTTTTAAAACTTGTTTTCTTTTGGATTTTAACATTAAAAATCAGGGCGCGATGAATTCAAATACTATTTAAGTCTTCATGCTTGCATCATTACAAAAACTCTCTGCTTCCCTGGATAAATTCTTTAACAGCCAGAATACTCCTAAAAGCTCGCGGACAGAGGCCATCGAGGCCTACAACGCGGGGGTAACCCTATCGTTGCTGCTGGGGTATAAGACAAGAGATCGATATAATCCCTTCCGTGGGGTGAACTAAGCGCGAGTAGGGGTGAGCTCCGTTACTCCAGAGAGTTGCGGCGTTACCCCAGAGGGAGTCATCGACATACAAAAGCAGAGAACTTACGACTAAAATTTCTAATTTAAACTTTATTTGAGATAACTTTTTTGGTATATAATGGTATGCAGATTTATTAAAAGATTTTTGGCATTGAGACCAAAGCGGACCATCCCATAAATTTAATATTATGTGCTTTTAACACGTATTTTTTCATCTGCTCAAAATTTATTGATTAGAGTCAAGGTACGCCTGCGAAGATTCCTATAAGCTGATGGTATCCTGTTTGGTGGTGAACACGAGGTATTTCTCAAATGGCGGGAAATAGATGGGCGTGCCATGGGAACTGTCAGTAGTGAAAGTGAAGGTTATATGTAACACCAGTAGCAGATCTTGGTTTGACAGCCGACAATTTATGCATTGCATCGATTGTTGAATTGTTTGTTTTCTTTTTTGAATTTCTGGGAGCTACGAGCTCGATTATCCAGATTTTCCGCCGACGTGGTATTTTTAGGATATTTGTTTTTTTTTTAGTGATGATAAAAATATTCCAGGTTGTCTTGTTAAAAAATATATATTTTTGATCACACTTTGTATGGTTCAAGAGATAAAAAAAAACTGATAAATAATTTAAAAAGCTGTGGAATTAATCCAAAATATTTATAATTTTCATTTTTTTTGAAACCATAAAGTAAAGAAGATAAGGTGGTATAAATTCATAAATTGACAGTCGGTAAAACCTAAAGTATAGACAAAGTATTTTTCTTTTCTATCCGTAATGTAGAAAAAGTAGAGAGATACTAAAATTTAGAAATAAATTTAAATATTTTACTATTTAAAAACAAATTGTTATAATTTAAAATAGGAATATGCACCTAAACTTTGTCCTCAACATGTTTGCTGAAGTCTTCCAAATTAAAAGATACAATTTTCCACAATGTTTAGGTGTTTCACGATTTTAAGCAAAAACGGTATAATTTTATGATTTTTTATTATAAACAACAACTTATAAAAATTAAAAAAACGTCAAAAAATAAATTAAATTGCCTACGGATACGACAAACACTTCCAAAGTGTATATTACTTACATTGTCGAAATTTGTTGTACATCGATCGCATATTAAATTCCACCAAGCAAGTTCTGCAAAGAATTTTAATCAAAATGCCCCTTATTTCTTTTATCGAACATAAAAATAACAGGCTGATTTTAAATTCGTTTTCATCGAAAATTTCTCAATATTCTGATACTTAATTATAGCAAAATAATGATTATTAAAAAAAAAGTTCAAGAGGACCTGTTTTAAATCTAATTAAAAACAAAAAAATATGCAGAAAAAATGGTATAATTAAAATTTATTATCGATTAAATGTACTGGAGTAACCAGAATTTAGATTTGGCGAAGGGGCGGCTGCCCAAGTAAAACCATAATATTCTAAAAATTACATTTTTTAAAACTAGTTTTCTGGCCTGTTTTATTCAAAATTTTTTTTCTATTATATTTAAACCGATAATATAAAATGTGGTTAGTTCTGTTAAATTGACCGAAATCAAAACTGATTTTTGAAGTAGTCGTCTCGCCCAACAGCATATCTTAATTTAAAAATATACAGGGTGATTCAAAATCGATCACGAAACTTAAGGGGGTGATTCTACTTGACAAAATAAGGGTAGAGCTTCATATAATTTTTTTCAAAATGTCATTCGTTTTTGAGTTACAAGCCGTCAAAGTTCAATTTTTATTTTGGTTTTTTTGCCATATTGCATTTATTTTTTAACCAATCCAGTTGATATTTGGCACACAAATCGAGCTTTGCAGATTCTAAAATTTTAAGACAAAAGTACTTTTTTTAAATACCGCCAGAGGGCACTTTACCTAAAACTTAAAATTTATTTACATCATAACTTTTTTATTTTGACAGATATCGCAAAGCTGGGGGCGCCATTTTATAGACAATCAAAAACTTAAAAATAAGGTACTCTCTATTAAAGTCGATAAACCTTACCGTTTAAGCACCAATAGACATCAAAGTTTTCATCAATTTCAATCAAATTACCTACATACATACAGGGTGTCCAGTAACTCAACCGACAAACTTAACGAGGCGATTCTACAACAAAAATAAGAAAGAAACTTCATATAAACATATGTCCTAAAACGTCTTAGTTTTTAAACTACGGAGTGTTAAAAATAAAAATAAAGTTTTTTCTTATTTTGACGGCTTGTAACTGAAAACGAATGACATTTTGAAAAAATATATATGAAGCTCTACCCTTATTTTGTCAAGTAGAATCACCCCCTTAAGTTTCGTGATTGATTTTTAAATATTTTCTCATATTGGCATTGATTGGCAAAGCATTGGCAATTGGCGGCAATATTATGCCAACATCTAATACGCATTAAAAAGTTAACCCTAAATAAACACTCAATTGCCAATAAATTTTACATGCAGGCGAATTGCCGGCAAGCATACAAAAATGGCGGCATACCAATCCTGATTAAATAAAGCATGCACTTTTTGTTGCAGGCAAATAAATATTGGATTTTTGAAGGCAAACCTTCAACGCATATTCATACTTTTCAAACCACTATTATTAACATTGGTATTTAACTAACATTCGAGCAATTTTTTTGATCTGTTTTTATTTATAATGGCGGCTAAACAACATTATTTTATGTTTTTTTACATAATTTAAAGGAAATGGCCTTTTCCTAACATTTTATTGATACAAATCATTGCAAATAAAAATTAAGTCAAACAAAATGTTTATTATGTATTTTTGAGAGAATAAAAATAAAATGATGGTAAAAATTAGCTAGGTTAATTTCGACGATTTCGACCGAAGGTGATAAATTCAAATTTCCCGCTTAGCCGAAATACAAGATTTGACAATTTGACAGATGAGGCAACCTTGCTTTTGTTTGGCCGCTTTAGTTTGCAATTGTTTTTCTACGTGGTTTTCTAGCTTTTTAGTTTCTTTTTTAAAGAAAAGAAGTTTTTAAGTAGACATAATTAAGTGTATTCATTACCTAATTAGTGTGTGTTGTGTAATTAATTGGTGATGGCTAGTCAAGAAGGCGGGTTATTCAAGTAGACTGTTAGGAGCTGTAAACATTTTGTTTAAAACCTTTTAAATTTGTAGTTACCTAAAAAATTATAACGAAATCAGGGGAGTTGCCTTATTAAAAGTTTTAAAGACGTGTTAATAAAAAAAATTATATATATTTAATAGTTTTTTTTTTTTGACATTTTAACTCCTTTAAAATATTTCTCCCTATGTTTTGGATCTGAAAATTGAGTGTAAGTGTCCCTTAAATACTTACTATTTTAAAGTGTTTTCTTTTGATTTACTATCTTTTTTTTAATTTTATTACATACTTTTTATTTTATTTTTTTGGTTTATTGTTACGGTATAAAAATTTATATTATGTAATTTTTTTATTGATAAAGTTTTCCTGCCTTTTTTCTCATTTTTTTCGATTACAAAATTCTAAATATGTTATTTAACTTTTGGGACATTCAACTTATAAAACTTGCAATACTTATTTAATGATAAATGCCATTATCCTAAACGCATTTTTGCCAATAACTTATTAATGATGGATGCCATCATCCTAAACGCATTTTTCATCATAAACTTATTAATGACGGATGCCATCACATTATCTTGCAACACGTGGCCTAATAACGGCCAATTGCCCACTTTCGCGTCTTTTGATACCTTTTGCCAATGCCTTGCCATTAAAGAGTGTTGGCAATGCCAGTCGATCAAATGTACAACGCCGGCAAAAAATATATAATATTTTTCCTACGACCACTTGTGAAAATAGCAAATAGCACACTGATTTCATGCATAGAAATGCGTTATATCACACTAGTGTTGCAAAGTACTTTACAGCACTAGTGTTGCAAAGTACTTTACAACACTGGTGTGATACATATTATGATGTCATTCTAAAAACTGCTATTGGTTTTGCAAGTGACATATTTATTGTAGTGACAGTAAAAAAACTTTTTATTTACCTTAAACGGTAGAACCCAAATTAGCGAAAATCATCTTATTTTATATTTATTAAAATTTACGAAAAAATAAAAACATAAACAAAAATAGACATAACCACAAAAACAACTTTCACTGACTGGCACAGTGTTGTCAGGTAAGTAGATCAAATTAAAAATCTCCTTCTACCTTTGAGCACGTACTTTATAGAGGCAGCCTTGCCGCTTGACCGTTCGACCTAAAGCGCCAGAGAAAAAAGCCTATAGATCAAATTCCTTCCTCTCTTTCTTCGTGTACTCAAACAACTAAACTGCTGCTCAATTCAACTGCAACTGGAAATTTTTTTGGTAAATTTCAAATCCTTATTACTCTTAAATAAAATGCAATAGCAAAATGCGGCTTTCACCGTTTTGTAGGATAACTTTTTTGGAAAAAATGGCCATTTCACTTTGTGTAAATTTTCACTTGTTTTTATTCTACAGGGTGTAATAGAAAAGTCCGGTTTTTTACAAAAACTTTGTCAAGAGCGACATTCTACAAAAAAAATAGTTTTTAATTTTTAATTATATAGTGTTATTCAGTAGACCATTTTGAAAAAACAAGTTTGTCAGATTTTTGATATCTGCTCCATTTTTCATGTTATAATTTTTTTTCAAAAAATTGATTTTTTTCATATTGTACTCCCTGTATTTAACAGTTCATCACAGCGATTATTTTTTTAGATAATTTTAAATGTACATAAGTACCCTTTTAAAACTGTATTAGAATTTTATTTCTAAAAAAATTATTAACGCGTCAGTAGCGTCGCAAATGTAACTAAATTGTATTTTGGTAAAATTTCAATTCCCAAAGTTTCAGTGAGCACCACATATTCTCTGTTTAAGATTTTAATTGTTTTTCTACAAGTTTTAGAAACTACGGACATTTATCTCGGGACGGTTTTTACTTTTTTAAAAAAGTCATCAGTGGCGTAGATATAATTTTTCTTCTGAATGCTCTTTTTTACTTGCCAGAGGATTATTGCATGGAAGTAATAATTTGTAATTCGGGTTATTTTAGGGCATTTATCGATTAGCTTATAACAAACGTTAACATTTTTTTAAATCTTAGTAATTTTAGAAAAAAATATACAGGGTGTTTCGAAAAATTAAAGCTTCCACATTTGTATTTTTTTTTAAATAAAAAGCAGGGTGTGAATCCTTAGATGATTTTACGAAGAAAGTTCAAATAAACTTATGTTCTGAGTGTCGTAACTTTTGAGATACAGGGTGTGAAACTTAAAAAATACATACCTTTTTTTATAATAACTGTGATACCACTCTACAAATTTTAATAAAATTTGGTACATAGCCACTATACATTGGAGGGCATTTTTTAAAGTAAAATATTTTTATCTTTTTTTCAGTGGCGTTCGAGCGGATTTAAATTAAATATTTTTTAAAGGAGAAATCATCGTACGCCACTGCTTTTTTGAAACAAAAATTATTCCTATAATTTCCATTTATTTTTAAGCAAATTTGATATCATGTTATTCTTTTGCCCGACGAATAGTTTTTACTTAATAAAATATGAAGCATTTCTCGGCATGTTCATATATTGTCAAAATTAATAAAAATGCCTTATTAGTGTTTTGGTAAAAGTGGCAAGGTTTATTTTTTAAAAACGCAAGTACCTGCATTTTAAATCTCTAATCTAATCTCTCCAAATCTCTCTTATCCAACTTTTTAAAATTCTGTTATAAGAACTTCCTGCCAACATCTTTGGTATATTCGTGAATCACTTAAGAGACTGTTGTAGATCCCGCTCACTAGTTGCATAGAGGTTTAGGTCATTATTATTATTATTATTATTATTCTCTAAAAGATCCAACACGACGTATCCCATGGCTCCGACCCCATAGGGCGTCGTGCGAAAGGCCATCCATATCGAAGACCACTCCTCGCGTCCGCTCGGTCAGTGATCTTCGGCCAAATTCATTTGCCTCAGTAGACGAAGGGAACCAAGGACAACAGATTTCTGCATCTTCATCGCCAGTTGTTCGGGTGTATTTTGATATGCTGGAATGTACCTCATTTCCTTAATACGTTATCTTTCATGCCTCCTAAAACGCCAACTATCAGGACAACCAATCGCAAGGTATACTCTGGATAAAGCCTCGAAGATATTGATATTTGGCTTATTTTTCCCGTTCTTGTATATCGATGTTAGTTTCCGCAGGTGCGGAGAACTCTATCACATACATGGTGTGATTTCTCTTATCAAGGAGAACGATGTCGGGTTTATTCGCTTGCATTTGATGCGTGGTTGGGAACGCATAGTTCCAGTATATGCGACAGTTGTCATTTTCCACTACTGCCTCCATGTCGCCGGGAGCAAACGGCAGTATTGCTGTTTCATCGATGCCGTAGTAATGCTTGAGGTGATAGTAAAGTACCCGAAGAGCGTCATTATGCGGATGGATAAGAACTTAGCACTGGTAGCATGCACTGAACAAGCTGACAATAAGTGCATAAGGGTTTCGGGTTGCTTAACACTATTATAAGTATTTACGTAAATAATAATATTATTCTTTTTTGTAATATACACGTCTTCGGAAAATCTTACCAAACTTTTTAATTATTAAATTTACGAAAAAAGTGCCTCCTCATACAAAAAGTCCTACTTAATGAGAAAATACATTTGCACAAAAATATGTGTATGTTAAACGTACGTGGTACCTTAAAAAGACTTATTTCCAAATTAAAATACCAATATATTTCCCAACTACGGTAGGAAACTTTAAAGGGGGATTTGTTATGTAATTTTATGAAGAAAAGTTCCTATAAAGTTATGACCGGTGTTGCTTCGTTTCTGCAAAAATGGACAATACTAAAAAGTTTTATTTTTAGTTGCATCATAGGAAAAAAGTATAAAAACTACATAAAAGCCAGTGGCGTACATTTTTTTTCAATAATGGTAGTGGTGCCCACCGAGACGCCACTGGACCCAATAAAGTCAATCTAATTAAAGCTTTACAAGCGGTTCATTACATCAGACAAACAGACAAAACAAATTTATTTATTAATCAAGCAAATGAAAATATAAAGGTAGCATACCAAATTCGTCGGTCAAAAGAATAACGTAATATTAAATTTGCTTAAAAGTAAATGGAAATTGTAAGAATAATTTTTGTTTCAAAAAAGCAGTGGAGTACTATGATTTTCTTTAAAAAATATTTAATTTAAATCCCGCTCGAACGCCACTGAAAGAAAGATAAAAATATTTTACTTTTAAAAATGCCCCTAATGTGTAGTGGCTGTGTACCACATTTTATTAAAATTTGTAGAGTGGTATCACAGTTATTATAAAAAAAGATATATATTTTTTAAGTTTCACACCCTGTATCTCAAAAGTTAGGACAGTCAGAACATAAGTTTATTTGAACTTTCTTCGTAAAATCATCTAAGGATTCACACCCTGCTTTTCATTTAAAAAAAATACAAATGTGGAAGCTTTAATTTTTCGAAACACCCTGTATATTTTTTCTAAATTTACTAAGATTTAAAAAAATGTTAACGTTTGTTCTAAGCTAATCGATAAATGCCCTAAAATAACCCGAATTACAAATTATTACTTCCATGCAATAATCCTCTGGCAAGTAAAAAAGAGCATTCAGAAGAAAAATTATATCTACGCCACTGATGACTTTTTAAAAAAAGTAAAAAACCGTCCCGAGATAAATGTCCGTAGTTTCTAAAAATTGTAGAGAAACAATTAAAATCTTAAATATAGAATATGTGGTGCTCACAGAAACTTTGGGAATTGAAATTTTACCAAAATACAATTTAGTTACATTTGCGACGCTACTGACGCGTTAATAATTTTTTTAGAAATAAAATTCTAATACAGTTTTAAAAGGGTACTTATGTACATTTAAAATTATCTAAAAAATTAATCGCTGTGATGAACTGTTAAATACAGGGAGTACAATATGAAAAAAATCAATTTTTTGAAAAAAAATTATAACATGAAAAATGGAGCAGATATCAAAAATCTGACAAACTTGTTTTTTCAAAATGGTCTACTGAATAACACTATATAATTAAAAATTAAAAACTATTTTTTTTGTAGAATGTCGCTCTTGACAAAGTTTTTGTAAAAACCGGACTTTTCCATTACACCCTGTAGAATAAAAACAAGTAAAAATTTACACAAAGTGAAATGGCCATTCTTTTCCAAAAAGTTATCCTACAAAACGGTAAAAGCCGCATTTTGCTATTGCATTTTATTTAAGAGTAATAACGATTTGAAATTTACCAAAAAAAATTTCCAGTTGCAGTTGAATTGAGGGTAATTCAAAAATCGATCACAGAAACTGAAGGGGGTGATTCTACTTTGACAAAATAAGGTTAGAGCTTCATATAAATTTTTTTCAAAATGTCATTCGTTTTCGAGTTACAAGCCGTCAAAGTTCAATTTTTATTTTGGTTTTTTCGCCATATTGCATTTATTTTTTAACCAATCCAGTTGATTTTTGGCACACAAATCGAGCTTCTAACAGACTCGTAGAATTCTAAGACGGAAGTACTATTTTTTAGCGCCATAGGGCACGTTTATCTGAAGCTTACAAAATAAAGTACTCATTTATCATGTTGTAGAATCGCCCCGCTAAAGTTTGTCGGTTGAGTTACTGGACACCCTGTATGTATGTAGGTAATTTTGATTGAAATTGATGAAATACTTTGATGTCTATTGTGCCTAAACGGTGAGGTTTATCGGATCTTAATAAAGAGTACTTTATTTTTAAGTTTTGATTGTCTATAAAATGGCGCCCCCAGCTTTGCGATATCTGTCAAAATAAAAAAGTTATGATGTAAATAAATTTTAAGTTTTAGGTAAAGTGCCCTCTGGCGGTATTTAAAAAAAAGTACTTTTGTCTTAAAATTTTAGAATCTGCAAAGCTCGATTTGTGTGCCAAATATCAACTGGATTGGTTAAAAAATAAATGCAATATGGCGAAAAAACCAAAATAAAAATTAAACTTTGACGGCTTGTAACTCGAAAACGAATGACATTTTGAAAAAAATTATATGAAGCTCTACCCTTATTTTGTCAAGTAGAATCACTCCCTTAAGTTTCGTGATCGATTTTTGAATCAAGAATTTTTACAACTAAAAACTGTGTTTTTATTAGTTTTATATGATGGAGGCGACAAAAGCATGAAAACAATAGTTACATCTTAAGGATCTATTTATTTAAGTTGTTTAATTTGTTTCTTATTAAAAGAAAATGGTGCAGATTTATATTTATTGTTTCGTTTTTGCAAATTTACTAAGCTATAAAAAACTAGATAAAAGTATATTTGCAATTATTTGGTATTTTGTAGCAAGTTTAACGTAGATTAAGGCTATTATACTTAGAATTGCAATTATTTGCAACACTTTTAAAGATAGATCGTTTTTACTCTGCAAGAGTTACCTCGGTAACTGTTTTAAACCTTGGGTTTCGGCAATAGGGACAGAAAAAAAAGTTGTAATAGAGCTAATTATAGATGCTTTTAACAATTAAGATCCTATTAATCGAAAGTAATTAGTACAAATCGATTAGTTATTAAATTTCACGAAAAATATTAGGCATCATTGTCTAAAACCTAAATAACACAAAGCAGGATAATAGTCAGTGTTTCGAGAAACTTTATATATAGCTATAAAGCGTAAGTTCTTCGTTATTTAGACTTGAACTGCAGATAAACCAAAACTGACTTCGCACGTTTTGCTTCATTGCTGAATTTTAACGAAATCCATGATGGCAACCACTTAAACGCTTAACACTAGTTGTAGACTAACTATTTTCTTATTTTTTATTACATTCATCCCATAAATCATAAAATTCTTTAAAATAGAATATTAACTGCAACAACGAAAGCAAAACTTGATTATGAAATGTCATTATGTTCTAAATTTGCAACTGCAACGTTGCTAAGTCGCCTAATTTTAGTTTTCAATAC
>JACEGR010009772.1:0-23854 GCA_014170235.1 Listronotus bonariensis
ATTTTAGTACAATGAATCTGTCTGGTAGCGTATCTGTGGCCAGTTTGGTAGTGTCTCTGGGGCTAAAGGGCTGTAATCAAAAACTGGCAAAAACGTCTGGAGATATTGATATTACTTTACTAATGACCTATAATTAAATGCGAAAAAAATTATTACCGGAATCACACACCTCTAAACTTTTTATAATTTTGCATCTGTTTATTGACCACCCTGTATACCATGAATATTTGATTATTTTTCAAAAATCATTTTGCGCCATGTCATCTAGACGAAATGGGCTTTAGCAAACCGAAATTTGCAGCTAAAAATATTTTTTATTTTAAAAGTTACTACAAGTTAAATATGGTGCTAAAAATTGCTTTGGCGAGCACTTTATTTAAGCAATCACTTATACTTTTCGAGATTTTGGCAAAAAGCTGGACGGCTATTTTTTTCTAAGTTTATTGTAATTTTTCATTGCAGAGAAAATCAAAAATACGTCTTTTTTAGATTAGGATCGTTTAAGCCATCAACCTTAGGAGATTTGTAACTATTTTTCGAAGGAAATCAACTTCTCGACTAGATTACAGTTACTGCTTCCTCGTGCTCATTTATCCCTATCCTGAGCTTTCTTAGGGCCGCTAAATCGTCTTGTAACTTGTCTCTTGGCCAGTGTAGCCATATATTTTTAAAAAAAACCTGAAACTATAGCTTACTTTAAAAATACTTTTGCGGACTACAAATTTAGCTTTATTAGTAATATAGTGCTTATTAATTTAAAGTTAATTAATTTACCAAGTAGTATAGAATAAAAATTATTTTATAGCGGACAATTAAAACACTTTAGTCATTTCTTTCATTATTTCCATTCCGCATTTTTCAATCGATCTCATGCAAAATAAGTAGCTAGCAAATTTTCGCTCCTAAATTATCCGGCGAGTTCTGTTTTATTTCGCGACTGCTTTGCATTAATCAGTAGTGTTGAGGAGAGCGCGAGCCCAGCTCGTAGCCCAGGCTGTATATTAAAATTTCTCACACGATGTAAGAAGAAGTGTGGAAGAAAGACAGAATCGATCGATACAAGACTTAATGAGACTCCGCGAAAGAAGGCTTGATGGGAAATGAGAGGATCAAGGACGGCACCATATGGTCGGGCCAAAAACTAAAAACAAAAAATCATTTTTTGTTTTTGTTTTACTATTCCTTATTAAAAATTAAGTTTAATCAAAAGATTGCTTTAATGTTAGTTTCATAAGATAGGAGGCTTATATAAATTATTTCAATATTGGTTACAGTACCAGCATGTGTATTAATCGTCTAATAAATTGTGTAATTTTAAAGCATTGTGTGGCTCTGAAATATACACCGATTAGTAGTAGTAGTTTTATTAAATAAATCGATTTGTTTTTTAAAAAACGCACCAGTCGTTTCAGACTTACAAACTTTTGAAATATAACTTTAATATTTTTAAAAGTCCTTTCCCCTTAACTTTTTAACGGGACAGAATATCAAGGTCAAGAAAAATTTAAGTAAGGGGCTATTACTAAAGCTACTTTCTTTCTTAATATATGAAAAACCATAATTACCTATGGTTTATTGAAATAGAAAAAATACATACAATTTAAGGTTAATATGGAATGTTGTAATATACTTTTAACTAAACTATTAATTGTGTGAATAGCTATTGTAGTAAGCCGTTCTTAATCTATTTAAAAAAATGACCAAGATCATAGCAAACTTTAGGCAATAAGTAAAGTAAATAAACCAAAGATTGTCACTGTCATCTGTTTTTCCGCTGACTACTTGATCCAAAATTTAAAATATTTAGAGGTTACAGGTCAAAAAGTAGCAATTGTAGTATTATTGTACGTTGAATGAAAATTTTAATTCAGACAAGTAAGCTTATACTTGTTTGTTTTATTTAAAATGGAAAAGTTAAGGTCCTTTTCGGCTAAACCGGTGGTGACACCTGAGTAAGTGAAACAATGCATATTATTTATGTAGTATTACCAAATTTTATTTTAATATCTTTAAATATTAAAAAAGGGATATAAATGAGCCACCGAGTAGAGACACCCGGTAAATAAGAGCATTGTTTATTACCCTAGTGGAAACGCTCTTTTCTACTTTTTACTGCCTAATTAACACCGCTTTAAGTTTTAAGCAATCGCGGGCTTAATAGTTTTATTTCTATTAGTAACAATAAAAGTAATAGCAAGTACCTATTTGTAAAAATTATATTGGCAATTTTTTAATTATATTTATTTACCCGCCGTTGAAAGGTTCCGCGGCTACATCACGCGGCGTAGCGAGGTAAGGGGTAGCTAGTTAAAATAAGGGTGAGGACACACATCCTTAGAACGGCGCACCCCCTCCCTCGATCCCGCGAGCCTTGCCGGAGCTGCAATAAAAGAATAAGAAATTAGCCGACGTCTCAAATTAGATTTCCTTGCAGTTCCTTCGAAGAAATATGAGAGTAGGGATGCGAGAGCGTTGTGGTAATAATTAAAAAGAGGTTCGTGGGAGATTAGCGTGTACACAAGATTTGCATTTTTAATTTTTAGGTTTTACTTTGTTAGTTTTTCAGTTTTTTGTTCATTGTTACACGAGGTGAATTTCTAATATCGTAATATATATACGTAAAATTTGCATTTTATAAAAGTTTTTAAAAAATATATATACAATAAATTTATTAGAGGTTGCGTTAATAATAGAAACATTTATTTTGTTAAATTCTTTTTGCTTAACAATAAACTAAATAGTAACATTTTGAATCCAAACTTATGATGTACGTTTACATTTTATTGGTTTTAAAAATTTCCGTAAAGAATCGTTTCTCAAAGTTTTGATTTTAAATAAGGTACCTACATGTTGTCTTTATTTTTTTAAATTGTGTTTGAATTTGCTTTGTAATTGCTATACATGTTTTTGAGTTTTTAAAATGGTAAAATAAAAAAACATTTTTCAAAAAGAAATGAAATCATTGTAAGCAAATGACAAAACTTTTAGGAGATTCCAAAGGATGTTTATAAAAATATTTTGTATTCATACAAAAAAATCTTAAATATGCAATGAGCATGTGTTGATTTCTATAAACTAAAAAAAATACAGTTGCCATGCTTATCCAGCAAACTTAAAATTGATATTGACATTATGCTTATTATTGCTGGTTGGAAAAATATTCATAAAGTAGAATTTAAATATTAGAAAGAAGGGTTTGTTGTCTAGAAAAGTTATTTGTTGTTTAAAATTTAATTCTAGGTCGATGTGCAAACTTTAAAGTTAAAATTAAAAAATATATTGTTTTTCCTTTTCTTTAGCTAATTAAAATGCAAATTTTAACTTTTTACTGTATACTTTGTTTACTAACATGAATGTGACTAACTAATTAATTAATATTTTAAATCTTCCTTCACATTAAAAGTAAATTTAATAAAATAAGCTCATCTTAATACGTGAAAATATGGCTAAATATCAATTTTATTTTTAATATAAGTCGGCTTTCAAAGAAAAAAGCACTAAATAAGCATGTTCATTCTTACCGCATTTTGATTGTATTGGTTAGAAAAAGGGTGTACTCACTAAGTACCAGAGAAATCTTTTTATTTTATTTTAAATGTATAAGATCATCTAAAAATTAAATTAAAAAATCGGGTTTTTACTTTATAATAGGAAACTCATTACGAAACAAAAGTTAACTAACTTAGGTACATACTTAGGTATCATGCCAACCTACGCCCATAAGCCTAATGCCCATATCGATTTCTAGGTTAGCGATTAAGAAAATGCAATTGAAAAGAAAAAAGTTTTTTTTGTTTTTTTTTTCGACGGTTAGTAAAAATATGTACTATTTGATAAAGAAAATTGCTTTAATAATTAAAGTTTGCCTAATAACTGAGATTCAAATAAGGAGCAATCTTCACCTATCTCTTACCAAATAACCACATTTTTTAAAATATCTATATAAATAAATGTGTCTAAAAAGGTTGACTAAAATATGTTTATCTAGCCTATGATTATATAAACAAATAAAATTTTAGGGTAGCTCTGTAAAATGGCATTTTTATTATTATTTTACATGAAGGTTTTAGATATTACTATTTTGTTTAATTTTATAAACCAAGCTCTTGAATTATAGATTTTTAAATATCATTTTTTGGTACTTTTTACAAAACATAAGTGAATATTTACACAAAAATTAGATTGACATTATATTGGGTGTATCGTGATACATTTATTTTTATACCATTTTCAATAAAAATGTCTTTATCCGGTAAACCTAGAAGTTAGTATAGTTAAAATTTTATGGCAGAGAAATTTAAACAGAATAGAAAGTTTATTTTTGTTGCTAGTTTTCAAACACTGAAAATTTAATTATTAACAAATTTATTATTATTATGATTGCTATAGTTAAACATTTTATTTAATAATTTTAATACTTAATATATTAACCATAAAAAAATTAGGTAAAATGCATTTTAGTATCAATACTTATTAATTTTGGTGATACTAACATACCTTAAACTAATTAGGAAAATTATTGACTCCGTCTTAAATTTTGTTTTCATTACCTTTTAACAAAATTATTTGTAATTAATTGGGAGCAACAAAAATAGATTAAAAATTTATACCATAGAAAAAAATGCTGAAAACTCTACTCTCCATCAATCGCTATTTTAAGGAAATTTCCTGTCAAACCTCAAGAAAATTGCTTTGCGATGAAGAAATTTTCTACAGCTCTCCGAGATATATGCAGATAAAAATTAATTTTCCATCTAAGGCGGTCCAGTAATTTTATTATTGGAAATGCTCGCTTTTCTACAGACTTAAACAAAAATAATTTCTGCGAAACAAGATCTAAAAATATGTTTTCAGAATTGCGTTATAAAGTATATTTAAAAATTAATTACATAAAAATCATATTTTTGAATCTAGCTACGGAAACTATTACGGTAAAAGAATATTTCCGTGAGCTTAAAGAAATTTTTATTATTATAAAGTACGTTTTAAGGTTAAACCTTACAAAAATGTATAAATATATACCTATTAAGTCTGTATATACTGGGTAGCCATTTAAAAACGAAACAGAGCTTATTTTGGGCGCCTCGAATCATTTAAAGAAATACGCTCGGACCCGTCAATTTTTGATTTTAGGTGGAAATATTTTTTGCCTCTTTCAGTCCCCAAATTGTAACCTTCTAGCAAAGGTAAGACTCGCCCCCAAAATCTTAAATGGAAAGAGGGATCAAAGAATACCTTATTCTTAAGGTCTTTTGACCCTGAATACAACTGCCAACTCTGCTATTAATTCCATTGATATGACATCTTGTCAAAATTTTAATTTTATTTTTTAAAATATAATAATAAATTACCTGTAAAAGTAAGCTACTTTAGACCTAGGGGATATGATAAGGGTAAAACGAGCTTTAAAATAATATATTAGTCGACGGTGTGACTCACCTCTCAAATTTAAGGGTAAATCACAACCTTGCCCGAAAGATTATTTAATTTCTAATTTTAAGGAACGTTTAGGACTTATTATATCCTCTGAGTTTAAAGAAGCTTGCTCTAACAGGTAATTTATTAATATACATTAAAAACTTAAAATTAAAATTTTGACAAACTGTCATATGAACGGAAATAATACCAGATACTTCAAACTTGGCAGTTGTATTCGGGGTTAAGAGACCTTTAAAATATCACTTGACCCCTTTTTCCATTTAAGATTTTGGGGGTGACAGTCATCCCTGCTAAATGGTTGCAGTTCAGGAGGTGAAAGTAGCAAAAAAATGTTTTCCCCTAAAATCAAAAGTTGACGGGTCCTAGCTTAAACGACCTGGAGTTTCCAAAATAAGCTCTATTTAATTTTCAAATGACCACTCTTTACATAAAATCCTAATTAAATTAAATTAAAAGTAAAATTAATTTATTCATTAACAACCCCAACAAAGTAAAGAATGACCTAATCTTGATCTCGAGCAAATTTGAAAAAGCTTATAATTTTTAAAATCCTATTGCACATTTCATAGTTTTTTCTCTAACCCAATTTAAATATTGGGTACTATCTGGTGACAGCTTTATCAACCGCATAATTTGGACCTAAAACAAAAATATATATATTTTTTCTATTTTTTACATTACTCATTTACTTTTTAAAAAATACACTTTCCAACAAAATTATCGCACATAATCTATTTTTCCATAAGCTCTAATACAAAAATACTTGAATTTAAATGACCATATCTGTTTAAATAATTAAGTTATCAAGACAAAAAGAAAATGTCAGGAAAAGGTAAGGCTTTAACTTGAGTGTAATCATTGTTATTTACTGTTAACAATACACGCTACAGGGTGAATAAATTTTTTAAAAAACGAATAATTTTTAAAATCCCTGTATGATGTTCCGTTACAAGAAAATAATCTTATTTGTAAATAAATTATACCCTTATTTATTTCCGATATTTTATAATCACATGTTTAATAACTCCCTCTTAACATCACATTGTACCGAGCGATTAAAACTTATTCATTGTTTTCAAAAATGTTTAATCACCCTGTAGGAAGTATTGTTAATGATAAATAACAACTATTACGCAAAAGTTGACCTTTCCTTAACCGTTTTGATTTTAATTGTCTTGGGTACTTAATTGTTAAAAAAGATATCGCAATTTAAATTAAAGCATTTTTGTTTTGAAGCATATGAAAAAATCGAGCATGTGCAATAATTTTGTTGGGAAGTGTATTTGGCTTGGGGCAGCGAATTTTTAGAAAATATTTAAAATCCTTAATTACCATGATTTTTTTAAATTTAGTTTTCTGTATGCTCATTATTTAAGTTGTTATGCTTAATGTTAAAAAGACACAATAACTTTTTTTACTTTTATGCTTTAACTTTAAATTTTGAAATAAAATTGAAATTTCTACAACATTTACTTAATTTTGTTCTATTTTTAGGAATTAACAGCTATCCTGCGACACACTGTAATTAAGGTCAAAATAAATTTTATGAAACTTTTCAGTATACCTCTGTAAAGAATATAAACTCATTGATGGTCAGGTCAGTATTGTCTGTATTTCAACCGCTAAGGCTGGTCTATACTAATATTATAAAGAGGTAAAGTTTGTAACCTTGTTTGCTTGTTTGTTGTTTCTTTGTTTGTAAGGGCCAATCTTCGGAGATACTGCACATATCATGAACATTTTTTTACAATCATGTTTTTAATATTTTCGCGAAACATGTGTCTCTTTGTGAATAATATTTTTTTACAAGCAAAACTTTTTAACCAGAAGAAACTTTTTGAAAAATTATATATTTATCCCTTTGTTCTCTTGTAAAACACTACTATCTGTGGACAGCCCGTATATAATTTGCCAGCGTTTAATTAGGAAAATGTTTGGTGTGCTGATTGTAAATTTAAACTACATATGTTTAAAGCTTTAACCATACAAGGCTTTTTAACCAAATTTACGTAGTAAGCCGTAAAGGAAATATAGAAAGTTTTTTTCGTATTGACGCTACTATACTTTTTATTAATAATTAATAACCAGTTTAATTTTATAATAGTTTATTTAATAAGCTGTTGTAATTTTGTAAAGCATAATACACACTTGTTTATGTATTTTATCAAAATAATATTATATTTACCAAATTCTGCTTGTTTTTATATTAACGCATTATTATAAACTGTTTTTTTTTTTTTTGTTAATGTATTCAAAACTAACTTGCTTTTTCCCCATTCCTTGGGATAACAATTCTCATCCATAACCGTAAGAAAAAATGATACGCCACTACATTTTTCAAAAATTATTTTATTTTTGGATTTTCTTTTAATTTAGAAGAAATTTAATCACTTTTGTTTTTTTATTTGATTTTCAGTTTTCACTTAAATAAACACAAACCATTTAGGCATGGTCAATTCATATAATATCTAATTCGAAAGCAATCTTTTTGTGTAGTTTGTACAAAAGATTGGTTAAAACATTAGTGTCACAACTTGTCTTTTATATAGGGTGGCCCCTAACATATAAACAAATGCCCTTAGTCCTAGTTTTGGTTGGTTAGAAATTTAAAAAAAAATATATATTGTTTTATTTATATATTACTAATTTAGATATTAGAAAAAAATGGAAAACGTGTCCTATGCATCAGAAGACACAAACAACAAAGAAAATACTATTGTAGACCATAAGGGGTTAAGGTTAAATATTTATTAGGAAAAAATGGTAAGCCACTGCATCTTTTTAAAATAAAGATATTTTTTTAAATTTTCGTTTAGTTTTAAACAAATTTGATCTTTTGGCTCTTTGTTTATTAAATAAATTTGTTTTTGCGTAAATAAATAAAAACCATTTATCGGCATACTCAAATCCCTATCAAAAAGAATAAATAATAATAAAGACTATTTTTTACTGTAGAATTTAACATTAGCTATACCTACGAAATGACCATGCAGAAATTATGATTTTCATTTTTTTACGCAAAAACCTAACATCAAATAAAACAAAAAGTCAAGAGAACACAAATATTTTTTCCAGTTAGTCAAAAAATTGTTTCTTATCCGTAGAAGAAATCTGTTTTTTTTTAATATCTTTATTGGTGTAAAAGGTTTTTAAACAATTTTTTTATAATTTGTAATCGCCTGTAGTTCAGAAACTAAGACGTTTGGGAAATATGTTCATAAATAGTTTTTTCTATTGTAGAATCAAAGTTTGTCGGTTCAGTGTTGGACACCCTGTATAATAGGTGGTAACTCAAAGTGATAGAACGTACTCTTACCATATATACCTAAGAAAAATCATTCATCCGAAAAAAATATATATATATATATATATATATATATATATATATATATATATATATATATATACACACTTTAGTTAAACTTTCTTGAACTACTTTAAATTATAGAAATTTTTTTTCTTGGTATTTAGGTTCGAAAAGCAACTGTATGCCTTTTTCAAAAATAATTCACAAACAAAACAAAATCGAAATTAAATCCTTGTACACAGGGCCGTGCCTACCGGGTGGTGCAAGTGGTGCAAGGCACCAGGGTGCAACGCTGCGGTGGCGGAAAATTGTGAAATAAAGGGCAAAAAGTTTTGAAATGAAGGGCGGTATACCGGGTGACAACGAAAATACTATCCAGCACTTTATTTTAGTGAGTGCAACCGTATAGGTCTCAAATTTAGGGATGTTATATTGTATCATCGGATGCCAATTTCAGATATAATAGCATCTGTGTATTACTTTCGGTGTAACCAGAAGTGATATAAAATTTGATATTTTAAAATCAAATCATAATAAAATATAGCCTATAGCACTCCTAAATAGTGTAGCTTTCTGATTGTAAAATAATTTTCATGATTGGTCCAGTATTTCCGAAGATTAGCTTTTACAAAGCAAAGAAAACAAAGTTACAAACTTTACCTCTTTATAATACACACCTGGACAAAAAAATAAACCGGCAGTGGTGTTGCGTGACCAAAATTAGGGTAGGAGGGCGTTATCCGCGAGGCCCTTTTTATCCTTATAAAAAAAAAAAGTTTCTCCTCCATTTCGTCTCTACTCACTGTAAACCAGTGTCTTGGATTTTAAAGACCCATCTTTACCTAAGATCTCGTTTTTTTATTTATATCAATATCTTTATTCTAAAAGAAAATCCATTTTTTAAAGAGAACAATACAATTTAATTATGATGGTGGAAATATACGCTTTATTGCGAACATATTGGCGAAACTTAAAATTTGGATGGTCATATTTTCGAAACTAATAAAAATAACTATGACAAATGTAGTACTTTTTAAAGGTCTTTAAAAGATCTTTTAACTAGTGATATAATATAGAGTGTGTTATTTTAAATTTTAGTTTTTTCGTAACCTGTATATCTTAAGAAATAACAAAAATTAGAACCTTAAGATGTATTGATTACTAACCGACCCGTGCCCTTTTCGTTGAGCGTTAATTATATTTTTCTTTGAAGTTTGTGTTTAATCATAATAAATTATAGTCTATAGCACTTTTAAATAGTGTAGCTTTCTGATTGTGAAAAAAAATTATGATCGGCTCACTATTTCCGAAGATTAACCCTTACGAACAAACAAACAAACAAACATTCAACATTACAAACTTTTTCTCTTTATAATATTAGTATAAATGATAGATCTTCCTAATATTATTATATCCACCAAATTCTGCTTGAGCTTCTTTGCTTACGCATACGCATAATAATTAAGCGTTTTTTCCTTCTCCTCATCTTAATTAGAACCTTTCTTATCCCTCAATCCGAGGGATAAAAAAATCACCCCATAATTACACTTGCTATCTTCATCGTATTTTTTATTTATTTATCATCAGCTCTTTTATAAAGATAATTTTTAAAATTTATTTGTTTTATAAAATATATAAATAACTTTATTTAGAAAGTTGATTTTTGATACATTGCAAAAATATAAATATGTTTAAAAAGTATATGATATCTTACATTAAATAATACATTTTATACATATTTTTGGTAGTATACATGTAATCCGGTCTTTTTTCCTAAAGTTGTTTTAAAGTTTGGAAATTATTATTGCTTTTTATTTTGACGTTTTTTGACAAAATTTAAAAAAAAATGAATTTGGTATTTTTTTGTTAAGTTCTTAAGAATAAACCTAACTAACCTAACTATTAAATTTTTTAATTAATATTTTTAAATATTTTTCTAAACAATTTTTTTATTTATATACCAAATACACACACAAATTACTAAACTTATTATTAAAATTTTGGGTTCTTCTTGGGTGGAAGAAAAATTGTATCAAGAAAAATGTTATTCTATGAAAACAGTCTAAATGATTTATGCATCAATATTGATAATCAAACTTGCTTTACAATATATAAAATTTTATATAAATTATATTTTTTTACTGTTATACCGGGTGGTGCATCGCCAGACTAGCCATATAAAATCCTATGTAAATTTTAATACCTTTAAATATTGGCTAGTGATTTTACAACCAAATTGTTTAAAGTTATTTTGAAGATATTGATACACACAGTAAATTTCGTTATTTTCTAATATGCCAATAAAAGTTTAATAAAAAATAAACCTTTGGTAAAATAATTGCATACCTGATACATACCGTAATGTACCGACCAGCAATGTAAAAAGTCAATTAAAAAATTAACAAGACATTTTATTTATTACTGGTGAATTTATTGCTGTAGGTATCAGGTAAGCAATGAACTCTCAAAAAGTTTTTTTAATACCATTTAATTGTCTTAATAAAAAATAACTTAATTTATTTTGTAAGCTTATCTTTTTAACGTCTTTATTTTGATACAATTTTGTTGTGAAATCCTTAAGAGAGCCAATATTTAAAAGTATCAAAATTTACATGGGATTTTCTATGATTAGTCTAGTAATGCACCATCCTGTATAACAGTAAAAATTACTCAATGCGCAATTAATTATAAGTGTATGGGAAACTATTTAATTTTTAATTTTACAAAAAAAAAAGTTGTTTTTATAAAAAGTTCTGCATGGTCCAAAACTTAAATTGCAATTATCAGATATGAAATTGTATTAGTTTAGTCATCTACAAGGTTTGTTCAAAATGTAATTTTTGGTTAAGACTAAAGTGCCTATATTTTTTACAATAACGATAATAATTATAGAGTAAGAATGTTTAAAATTTAAAATTACATCTAAATATGCAATTCTGTTTATTTATTTGTGTTTTTTTTTGTAACTGTGACACTCGAAAAAATTTCAGTTTGCACATTAGTGTATTGTGCATTGTTCTTGTTTTGATTACAATAAATTTAAAAAATGTATTAAAAATTGTTTAAAATGCATTAAACTAACGTACAAACCTAACTTTTTACTCTTATAGCAAAAAATATTGTAAATAAACAAAATGGCATATTTAAAAGTAATTTTTAATTTTAAACATCTTTTTTAAAAAATTATTGATATTAGCCAAAATCCAGGTACTTGACTTTTGAGCAAAAATTATAATTTTGGCCAAACATTGTAGATGACTGATACAATTTGATATCTGATAGTTTCTTTTTAGGTTTTGCATCATTCAAAACTTTTAATAAATAAAAACATTTTTTGTAAAATTAATAATAAAAAGTTTTCCACCTGACGCCAACTTACGTAGACACACTGTATAAACAAAAAACTTTTTCGGTATATAGAAAGGTATTCTGACGTGATTTTACCCCAACACCATTGATTTAGCTAAAACTAAGCACATGATTATTAGTTTAGGTGATAAAGAAATAATTGTAATACCTTATTACCGAACTTTTTATCTTAATAGTTATAAACAATTTAAAAAGTAACTTCAATACACTTCCTGGGACAAAAATGTTTTGTAGCAAAGTTAAGCTTAACTTTTTCAACGTATTACACGAGCTAAAAAGTTTGCAAACTGAAAAGTTGCAAAAACTTTTATTAAGTGTGTATACCTGATTTGAAGCAAAATCCTGCTGAATATTAAGAGTTCCTGGTGGATTATTTTTGGGTCTTTGGCATTTTAAAGAGTTTTTTCTGCTTAAAGTTTCAAACATATAAAATAACACGTACATTACCAAAATTAGTTGATCCTAATTAATAACTTATTATTTTAAAATGCCGATTGTCTATTTTGCAAATGTAAGTTAATTTTTCAGAAAAAGTGAGTTGTATACAGTAACCTACCGGATCATCTAAAAACATAACACATAGACAATGTGAACAAAAGAGACAGTCTAACGGCCTGTAACCATTTCGGATTGAATGATTCATCGTACATCCATTGTTGTTGCTTTACTGGCCGATATACCTTTGGCTATTGCTTATACAGTATAATTACATACAAGAAATATATATAGCAAGTAAAATATTAAAACTTAAAGAAGCAAGCTTCATTTTCCAATTGGTTTAAGTACTTTTAGATTTACAGAATGGCAAATTTTTAAACTTTATATTTACCTTACTTTATTTTTATATTTTTTTATATATATTTATATTACCTTTAACATTCGTTTTTGCACTTACAACATTTGTGAACTAGACCATCGATACGTTCTACATAAATTTCTACAGTTGTTACTACTTATAGAAAGTAAAAAAAAATAGATTATAATATTTATGTACTGTTTAACATGCCTTATTAGCAACTTAAATATACAATAATTTTCCTCTTAGTTTAGTCAAAATTTCCGTCTTACCTCTTCTATATGGCAAACTAATTTAATGAAATTATAACTTCATTACGAGTCAAAACAAAATTATTTATTTGTTCATACCCGAGAGGCATTCCTTATAAAAACATACTTTTGAAAATTATTAAGAAATAACAAGTAGGAATAATTTAAACTATTTAACCAATAAACTTTACTCTTCGTTATTTAAAGAACAGCTAGGTACTATCTTATACAGGGTGTATTTGTACGCCATTTTTAAAAAAAAAGTTAAGATAAACATGGGTCCAAAATTTTTCGTTCTCAAAATACAGGGTGTTAAACTTTTTAAAACACCTTAAATTTTCTAAAACACTTTTTTAAGTAAAATTTGCTAGACTAGATACAAACATCATTTAATTAAGTATTTGTTGTTGTTACATAACTGGTAATAAGAAGTAATAACATTTAATTTCTAAAAGAAAAAAATACTCTAATGTTTCTTGTATGGTGCAGGATTATGCAGTTTAGTGGGTTTTATTTTTTATGGAAAATTAAGCATGTTACGTAAAAATATGAAGAAAAGTTGTATTTTTAGGTGTTCTATCAAAAAAAAAAAAGTTGCAAAAAAGTCAGTGGCGTACATTTTTCGTCAATAATATTAGCTAAGATGCGTTCCACGCCGCCACTCGTCTCTATAATAAAAATTAGTTTAGAGCCGAAAGGAAGTTAATTTAACTTCCTTTTCCAACAAATACCACAGCCATTTTTATAAAAATCGGATAAGGCATATTTAATATAATATTAAACACCCAATTTTCTTTTTAAAATGTAACACCCTGTATCTTATAAACAAAGTATTTCCGAACCTATGGTTATATTAACTTTTGTTTATAAATTTGACTCATGAATATACCCTAAAATTTTCTTACCGCAATTAGGAAACACCCTGTAAATATATTTTTGGATTTTTAATTACACAAAAGTGCCCCTTTTATTTAACAGCCAATTTCTCGGAAACTGTTGTTAAAAATGCAAAAATACCAACGTTTTCATGTTTATCAAAGAAAAATAATTTGACCTTAAAAATACGCTTTTAAAATACTTGTACTAAATTTTAAAACACTCTTGATACCAGGGAGGTATTTAACTATAACACAAAATTTGTATTGTATTTTGAAATAGTTTACACAGGCTTGAGTCTAACGTGCCAAAGAGAAAGCTTATTACCCGATTCTGCAAGTTGTGTGTTGGTGATAGAGGAAAAAGATCTTTTAGAAGTGAAATATTTAATAAGGCGAGCCTTTCTAGAATAAATCGAATTATAAAAAATAACCAGTTGTGAGAAACGCTATTTCCCAGATCTAACAATAGTATTTCAAGCAAAGTATCATTTTGAACACGCAGATTGAAATAGAAGAAATACTTTCTCGCAACTAATGTGACTAAGTACTTTTTCCTACGACGACATGTGAATATAACAAATAGCACACTGTTTAAATGCATAGAAAATGCCTCAAAAAACTCTCATCGCTGTCATTTTGTTATTTAAAATAAATTTGGCTGATATTCGAAATTACATTAAAAAAGGCATACCTACTTGTTTTAGGTAAAGACATTTTTAAATTCTTAAATGATGAAAATTAGGAGCACAAAAAATCCCCTCCAGAGAAATTTGGGAAACCAAATTTAATTTGGTGGTCATATCATAACTATCAATGTAATGGCAAAGTATAAAACTTCTTTCTTTGGTTTTAATAGGTAAGAACCTCTTTTTTTGGTCAGTGACTAAGGGTACGTAGTTATACTGGATCCGATTCAACCGATTAAATAAAACCTAATCCGACAAAAAATTACGATATACACGTTTCAGATTGAGTAAGGGACTGGATTAAACGCCATAAGTCAATCCTGTTTTTCAAGCGCTTTGAATTGAGTTCAGTCCATTTGAAGGTTAAATCTGTACGATATTCACGGTTTTGGAAAAGGTTTGAAAAATGACAGTTAAGTAAGACAGCTTATAAGTGTAAAAAGGAAATAGTGGGAAATAAAAAAGCTTAAATATTTGTTAAAATATTGTGATAGTGTTTCTTTAGTGGTTTGCGTTATTATTTTGTCTTATTTTTAAAATTAAATAAAATTCATTAAAAAAATCCACAAAAGTAAGGTTAGAGGTTTATTTTTATTTGTTTGCTTTCTTTGTCGTTGTATATACTTTTCTTTATTACATTTAAAATAATAATTTAGAAACGGATTATCTACATCCGATAAATTCTAGGAAGAAGGGTACAGTATTATGTTCAATGCGACCCGTCTAATCCGATTAGATTTTTACGATGTACCTCCGGAAATATGTAACTCCCTCTCCCCGGAAAAACATTTCTGAATTCAGCTCTAATTGTAAATCATATAAAATGCCCTTTCTTAAAAATACCAGCGTCAACGTCAAAAATCTTTATTGTATTTCTTCCGTTACTATTTAAGCGCACTTCTTAACATCATGTTGTTAACTCATTTACTTGATGACTACTAACTCTAAATGGCATATCAATGTTATTACGGGCTTTACACTTGTCAAGTGGCTCAGCAAGTTACTAAATCAAGTAAATAAATTTAGGTACAGGGATGGCACCTTTTTCGTTGACCTTTCAGGGTATAGCGAAAACTAAATAAAAAGATAGAACAAATTGAATTGCACAATTTCGATTTTAATTATGCAAAAAATTCAGTGGTAAAAGTAAATCATGGCTAATTTTATTCGTTTGGGATGCAAAGAGTGGCACATTTTGTCAATGTCTTCGAAGCAAGTCAAGTTTACCCTAATTTACTTTCACCACTGAATTTTTTCCAAAACCAAAATTGAGATTGTACAATGAGATTTTTTCTACCTCTATTAGTTTTCGCTATATCCAGCAAGGTCAATTTAAAGACGCCACCCTGCATGCAGCATGTAAACCACTGCATTTAGTACTTGCGCAAATAGATAAATAGAAGTATATATATTTGTTACTCGTTTTAGTAACTTGCTTAAACTACTTGACACGTGTAAAGCCAAGAAGTATAAGTTACAATCGCAGACAAGTCTTGCCATATTTTTTTTTATTCTTGGACATTTAAAACACCTTAATCTCAAAATTTTAATATTTTGTTTTAATTTTAATAAACACTTATTCTATGACAACAGGGTAAACTTTTACCGCCAATATTTATGTAATTATATAACCTCATTATTTAACCCCAATTAAGATGATACCACCTAGGTAAACTACGAATTTACTCTTATTTTATTAGTTTAATGAGGGCGAAAATACAAAATACCCGAAAACACGGTATAAAGCGTCGGGGAGAGAGTTTTGAGTGTTAAGTTGTGAAGTCGACAGCGAACTCACACCAATAGATTATGCATGTTATGCCGCTTCCGTAAGGGATAAAGTTAATATTAAAGTGTACTTAACTCATTAAATTGAATAACCAGTGTTAAAACTAGGGTTAAACAACTAATCTAGATTTAATTTTGAATTTAAATAAAGTTTAGAGTAAAGTATCATAGTAACACGTAAGCGAAGATTGTGCAAGGAACCTAAATAATACAAAAAATAAAATTGATGTAAATGCTTTATTTTTAGCATATTTAGGCTTTATTTAATAAAAAATGCCTTTAAGACAAAAAAACAGAATAACTATTAAATAGCAAATAGCCTTGTGTGCTCTTGAGATGGCTTCCCCAATAATTGTGTTTACTTTGACCTGAGTACAAATTGCTCGATTTATTTGTACACACATTTTTACTTCATAAAAACAATATAGAACCTAGATAAAATAATTTGTGTATACAGTGTTATTTTCAAGCTGGTATTTTTCTTTTAGCACTGTATAAAATATAGGAAAAAATAAAAATTGTTTAAATCAAATTATGTTCGAAAATGCTTTCTTTTCAAGATACAGGATGTTAAAGTTTTAAGAAAAAATGCCTTTTTCATCATAACGTTCCTACCACCCCAGATACTTTTACAAAATTGAGTTCACCTCTTTTGACCATTGGATTAGATTAGATTATATAAGGAGGTGGATTGCATCTCCTCTAACACTGCAACCTGCTCAGGTTTATTATGTGTCTTTTGTATAGGTTAGAGCACGCTATCCAAGCCGGTGGACTCCACAGTCAACAAGCTTAAAACCGGCTCTTGGTAAATCTTGCCGCTTTAGGTTTTTCTTCACCCAGTCTTTCAAACCGCAGAAGGGCTTCACAGTAGCACTGTACGTGTTCTGCGATTTCTTCGTTCTCCTGGCAGAACCTACATAGGTTTTCTTCTGCCAGACCCATGAATTTCAGGTGTTTATTCAGTCCGCAATAACCTGTTAGTTGACCCACTATTATTCTTACTGCCTTTCGGTTGTAATTCAGAAGGTATTTCGTAAATTCTAGCGAGTAAGCCTTAATGAATATTTTCACTTGACGCTGTCCTGGTGTTCTTAACCACCAGTCTTGTAATTTCCTCATAATCCATGATCTAATAAATGAGCTTACTTGGCATGATGGATTACCACACTAGGGCTCGGGACCTACCACTGTCCTGCCAGCCCCCTCCTTTGCCAATTTATCAGCTTCCTCATTGCCTTTATGGCCTTTGTGTCTGGTGTTTCCAGGGCAACTACGCAGTCCCGCACCAGCTTAGAGCTGATGGCCCTGATGGCTGCATGGCTGTCCGAATAAATTACTATGGTTTTATCCACATAGTTCCTTCTGATGATTACCCTAGCACATTGTTCTATGGCTACAATTTCGGCCTGGAACACAGTTTATTGTCGTCCTTGGTTTGTACCCATATATACCTGCTCCAACTCCTTTTTCTGTGTTGGAGCCACCTGTATACCAGATTAGGTCGGCTTTTATGGGAGGGCCTGCCACCCAGTCCTTTTTGTCCGGTATCAATGTTTGAAAACCTTTGTTTAGGCAGTAGCTTGGTACCATTTTGTCCGAAGGCCTCTCACACAGTGAGTTGACTTCTTGGTCCTCCTTGAATCTCCATTGAATGGCCCTTTCCTGTCTTATGATAGGACTTTGGCCTTGTTTGAAACGGTATTTTACCGCTTTCACTTCACCCTGTATGTATATGTGAAGTGGCGGTTGGTTAAGCAGCACCTTCAGTGCTGCAGTATGGGTCGATTTCATGACCCCCGTAATAGATAAACAAGCAAAGCTACAATACTTTGTAGTTGCCTTATTGCCGTCTTTTGTAGCGTCTTTGCACCCCAGGCTATTGAACCGTAGGTTACCATTGGTCTGACGACCATTTTATATAACCATAGGTTCATCTTCAGACTGAGACCCCAGTTCTCTCCGCAAAGTCTTCGACATCTACCCAGGGTAGTTTTTGCCTTCTGAGTGACTTTGATTAAGTGTGGTCCCCAGGTCAATTTTTGGTCAAAGATGACTTCTAAATATTTGACCTCGTTTAAAAAGGGATTTTTACTTCGTTCTCGGTCTTAGTCCTTCCAGTGCTCTTCTGGATTGAGAGTTCCTCCTGTTTGCACCATTTGTCAAAGATGTCTACGGCGTTCTGCATTCTGCCTGATATGTGCTCTATATAACCCTCACTGACTACAGTGACGAGGTCATCAGCATACCCCAGACAGTTGTACCTTTTACCAGTTAATTTGTCGAAAAGTTCATCTACCAGAACTGCCCAATATAATGGCGATAGAACGCCTCCTTGTAGCCATCCCCTCCCCACTTTAGCCTCCATTGTTACTGTGCCTAAGGTGGATCTTATGACCCTGTTTCTCAGGCTGGCTTATATCCAATTGCAGATCGTGTCAGGGATGCCTTTTTTCCTTAGCCCGTTCATTAGTAAAAAAGTTGGTACGTTATTAAACGCGCCTTTTAGAACCAAAAATGTTGCCAGTCTTTGTTGTCAATCGACTTAGCCAGGAGTCTGTTTAGATCGTCTACTGCTAGATTTATAGACATTCCTGGTTGGTATGCGTTATTGGCGCTTTTTTCGAGGATTCCTATCAAGGGTGTTTTCTCTGATGTATCTATCCACTATTTTTTCCAGCGCTTTCAGCAGGAATGGGGATAGACTGATTGGTCTGTATGACTTAGGCGTCCTTTCTAGGGATTTGCCTACCTTGGATAGCCGTGCCTTTTGCCATAATTTGGGTATGTAGCCCCAAGCTACACATGCTCTGAAGATTAAGCATAACTGTGGCATTGAAATGTCCTGTCCTTTTTGCATCAATACTTACTTACTTACTCCGTGGCGTTACAACCCTGTGTGGGTTTTAGCCGACTTGACAACACGCCTCCACTCCTTTCTGTCTCTTGCTAATTCCATCCAATTTTCGACGCCCATAGCTTTAAGGTCGCTTGCTATATTATCTCGCCACCGGAGTCTGGGTCGTCCAAGTGGTCTTTTCCCGGATGGGGGTTTCTTCCCATACCAGTCTAACTATTCTCTCGTCTGAATGTCTTCTAAGGTGGCCTGCCCATTGGAGTCTTCTAGATTTTATTTCTCCCACTATGTTGGCGTCTGCGTACAGTTCTTCTAGCTCTTTGTTTGTTTTAATCCTATATCGTCCTGTTGCCCCATCCAGTGTCGGTCCAAATATCTTTCTGAGTACTTTTCTTTCCCACACCCGTAGTCGTTCTTCGTTTGCCTTGGTCATCGTCCATGTCTCACTACCGTACATCACTACTGGTCTTATGACTGTTTTATATAGATTTATTTTTGTTCGTCTCGTTAGTTGTTTTGACTTCATAAGATCTTGAAGGGCGTAAAGACATCTGTTCCCAGCTTGAATCCTATTGTTTATTTCCTGTGTTCCGTTACTATCCTCAGTTATTGTTGTGCCAAGGTACTTAAACTCTTTGACGCGTTCGAAGTTGGAGTCGTTAATTGTAAGGTTCTGTCCAATTCTATCTCTGTTTCGGTTATTGCGGCTTGTGTGCATATATTTAGTTTTGTTTTCATTGATCATCAGCCCCATCTTTTCCGCTTCCTTCTCGAATCTGATGAATGTTTCCTTCATTTTTATTCTAGTATTTCCTATCAGATCGACATCGTCCGCAAATGCCAGCAGTAAGTTTTGCCCTTCTCGATGAAATATTGAAGTTGGCGTTTCAAATCCTGCATTTCTGATAATGTGTTCCAGAGCTATGTTGAAAAGTTGTGGTGAGAGTGCATCTCCTTGCTTTAGTCCGTTGTTGATCTCAAATGTCTCCGAGTATTGCTGTTCAACTTTCACCTTACATCGTAGACCCTCCATACACATCCGTGTCAGATTGACTATTTTTTTCGGAAAGCCGAGTTCTTGCATCGCTGACCACAGTCTCATTCTGCACACTCTATCAAAAGCTTGTTTAAAATCGATGAACATCTGGTGGAGCTCCCTATCAAACTCCCAGCATTTTTCCATTATCTGTTTTATAATGAATATCTGGTCAATAGTAGAGCGGCCCGGTCTGAATCCGCATTGATAGTCACCAATGATTTCTTCTGTGTATGTTTTGGTCCTTTCTAGTAATATGTTAGCAAGGACTTTGTAGCTGGTATTTAGAAGTGTAATTCCCCGGTAGTTAGTACATTTCTTTTTGTTTCCTTTTTGTGGATTGGCACGATAACGCCTTCTTTCCATTCCTCTGGCATTGTTTCTTCTTGCCAAATGCTTTGTATAGCTTGTAGATAGATCTGTACAGTGCTTCTCCTCCGTACTTCAGACACTCTGCTGTATCAATACTGGGAAGATTCCATCCAGGCCGGGCGATTTGAATGGCTGAAATTTGCCCAAGGTCCATTTGATAAAATTGTGGCTTACCAGCTCAGCTGCTTTTTTCCAATCCACTTTCTTCGGGCGTTTCGGCCTATCAGTGGGTTGGTTTACCATTGTTGTGTTGGTGATTATTAACGAGCCCGGGAAATGTGTCCTTATTAGCAACTCCAGACTCTTCTCCGTTGTGCTCACGTATGAGCCATCTGCTCTCTTGAGCGGGCCGGGTTCCTGATTGGAGACCTCGTTTGCCCTAATTCTCTGCACTCTAGCGCACACAGTAGTTTCTGAAATCTCCTCGCAGAGTTCTTCCCAGGACTTTCTTTTTACCGTGCGAATTTCTTTGTTGTCCTGCGTGAGTTTCGCTTTGTACGAGTTTCAATCATAGATGATTGTGGTCTCACCTGGCCCTAACGTCCTGGAAGTGATTATTCCACCATGCTGTCTTTCTTTTAGGTTGTCCTACTGTTTCTGGACAGTTTGTTTCGTAAGCAGCCTGAATGGCTTTGCTTATTTGCACTACTGCCAGATCAAGATCTTTCACTGTGACTATTTTGGCTATCCCGCCCCCAAGTGACTCATTGAGTGTTTACTTAAAGCCATCCCAATTTGTCCTCCTGGGGTTGCGGAATTTGCCTACTGTCAGTTGTGAGGTTTTTATGTCATACCCTATGTGGCGATGATCCGAGCACGATGGCTCTTCGAAAACATGCCAATTAGTTTTGTCATCGCTTACATTATGGCTACAGATTGTGAGGTCAAGGACCTCACGTCTAGTTGATGTAACAAAACCTGGTTCGGAGCCTATGTTGGCTATATCTAACCCTTCATCTAAATGAATTCCAAAAGAGACACACCTCTGTTATTACCATTGATGGGCGTTCATGTCACCTCCTATCACCAGTTTTAGTCCTCTTCCTCTGCAGTAGGCCACTATGTCCCCCAACAGAAGTTGAGGGCAGGTCCTCTCCTCGGTAGGGAAGTAGGCACAGCAGATCACTTAGGCCTTAGTGCCTCCATCTGCTGTTGTTGCTGTGGTCTTTGCTGTAACAAAATCATCGAATCAATGCTCCGGAATTAGTGTACAATGTAAGCGTTTACTTTTGTAAATAATTCAGGCCCTGGGGTTTGGGGCTTCTGCATCTTACAATAGCTTACCTCCACTTAAGCTGAGCCATCTAATGGTTCCGTTGTTCAGCCATGGTTCATGTATTAGGGCCATATTCATGCCTCCTTATTGGAGTCTTCTACCAATTATGGCAGGAGCCGCCTTTGCATGGTGCTTTATTAGCTCCATTTTGAGGATGAGGTTGGGCTGGGGGAGCGGCTTTTTAAAAGATCCTTCTTCATCCTGGCGATGTCCTCTTGCTGGATGGCCGGTGGCCTTTTTCGCGGACTGACGCCACTTTGGATAAGAGGCTCCTCGGAGCCGCTTTCCCGTTCCACCTCGGCTTCTTTCACTTCTTTCCACCGTGGCCTTTGACGTTCCCGGTTTGTCTGGGAGGTCTTGGCCTTTGGCTCCTGGCTTTTTGTCTTGCTTGAACCTGAACTTTAGCCTTCCAAAGTTATAATATGGATCCATTTTCTGATTAGCTTCCAAAGACCGTTTGTTCATAAAGAAGGTTTACACCTGGCCCTTGTCCGTTGTGGCCCCTCCAGGACTTCCCCAACTTGGTGTTAAGACCTTTGTTGCTTATTGATAGTCTTTTAAGGACTCTTGGACAGTTGTCTTGTCTTCAGAGGTAGGTCTCTTTATGGGTTTGTTTTTGCCTGATCTGGCACTTATGAAATTGGCCTTAATTATGGCCCTTTTAGCTTCAATGTAGCTCTGGACCTGGTCCATCTGTTCCTGTAGCCTCTGCTTTGATTTACCGGAAATACTGGCCAAATTTACCTTTTTTCCGTCCTTCTTTCTATTTCCTCTAGAGACTTGGCTCTAAAGTTTGGCTTAGCCTGAACGTAGCTTTTGCCTTTGCCTTTATTTGTACACTGTACATTTATACTTTCATAAAAACAATATCGTAGATAAAAATAATGTGCATATAGGGTTATTTTTAAGTTGGTACTTTTCTTTTAATACTGTATAAAATATATAAAAATATGAAAATTGTTTAAATCAAATTATGTCCGAAAATGCTTCCTTTTCGAGATATTAAAGTTTTACGAAAAAAATGCCTTTTTCATCATAACGTTCCTACCACTTCAGATATTTTTACAAAATTGAGGACACCTCTTTTGACCATTAGATTGCATTTGTTAAGTTAAAGTTAAAGTTAAGTTCGAACAAGATTTGTAATAATTTTATTTTTAAATAATAATTGGTACGCCACTGCTTTTTCTTCAAATTGATATTATTTTTAAGATATTATTTGCTTTGGAGTTTATTTGGTTTCTTAATATTTTTCCGAACGATAAAAGATTTTCGTTTAAAACAATAAAAGCCTATACTCGGCAAAATTCCTAAAATCTGATGTGGTGTTTTGTATGTAAAATTTGTTTTTGTCCAGATTGTATTAAATTTAGGTAAAAGACTTACATCCCTACAATTTTAATGTCATTAAAAAGTTGTTGCTCTTAGGAAGCTATTACACAGTCAAAACCCCAATTTATAAATAAAACACCATATTATATTTTAGCGATTTTGCCATGCATCAAATTTCCTTTTATTTTTTTAAAGAAAACTGTTTGTCGTAAGAAAAAATATCACAAAACCAAAATAACCTCTAAGCTATTGGGAATATTAAAAATAATATTGATTTCAAAAAATTCAATACAAATCTTGTTCGAAAGCCACTGGTATTGTTTTTAACATTAACAGCAAGAAACATAATATACTAGTCAAAATAGGTGTACCAAATGTTGTAAAAATATTTGGAGTGGTAGGAACGCTATGATACAAAAGGCATTTTTTTCTTAAAACTTTAACAACCTGTATCTCGGAAAGAAAGC
>JACEGR010009773.1:0-23853 GCA_014170235.1 Listronotus bonariensis
TACCGACATTTGTTCACTTTAAACCGCGTCCAGACTTGCAACAATTCGCCCTGCCGATGCCGCTTCACGCCGCATACCGCGCCACATAGCGCGGACGTAGACGGAATTCACGTCGTTTCAAGGACTTGACGAAGGATTTGCCGGTGATTCAGAGCTTGTCGGTTTTTGGCGTCAAAGGAGCGCGCAAACAGGTTGGCTAGTTTGGACGGATATTGTTGCGAGTCTGGACACGGGTTTACGTCCGCGGCGATGGCATTATTTGACTAAAAAATGCTTTACAGCGTTGCCTCTGTTAAAAATTTTTACTTATTCTAAGCTTTTTTAAAAATATGCCGATACCGATTTTATATCGGTATCGGCAACTAAAATATCGGTATCGGCAAAAAAATCGTATCGGCCGATCACTAAAATTTAGTTTGTATTAATAGTAATAGTTTTTAATTAACCTCCGGTTATAGGTAATATAGATAATTAAACATGATTGGGATATGAAAACTTTTATTTCACCGTCTGATTTCTAAGCAAATATCTTTTTAATGTATAGATACATACATTTTTAAATTAAATAAATAATTTTTGTAATTAAAAATTTAAATTTAATTATTTTTGTATTTTGTATCAACACTAAATAAAAAAAACTCTTAAATTCGGTAAAACCCTAATGAAGAGAGGTTATTTATTTATTATTTAAGAAAATAATAGCCATAAGTTTTATTCTTATAAAAAATTGTAAACGTTGCTAGTACCGAAATTTTAAATGTTAATTGGAAACAAAAAATATTTATTTTTATATTTTGTCTATTGAGAATGATGGGTAACTTTGTTTATTAAACAAGATAATTTTTATTTTGTTTTATAAAACCAAACCACCTTAATCAAATAAAAATTTGACGCTCAAGTAGAAAAGCTGTGATATGCACAAAAGGTAGTACTAAAAAACCTTAGATTTTTATACACTTTCTTGAACGACCTGTTTTAAAATTGGAATTAAAAAATAACGATATTGTTTACTTTGTAAAGAAATTTTGCTCCCAAAAATAAACGCCCGGAGTTTTTTCCAACCGATCTCTATTTAAGGAGAGACACAGCTTGTCTTCAAACTGTAAAAAATCTCATCCACAGTAGACTTTTTTTCATTGATTTCCACATGGATATTCCTTAATAGAATGGGCCATACAGTATTGTTAGTTTGTTTTAGATATACACAATTATACTTGAACTACAGCATCTTCTTCATGTATATAAGCAGAAATTTCATTTTCAACTATCTCATTTTGAATTGATCCTATTTCATTTCCAGAGCTACCAGAACTATTAACTTCCATCCGCTTACCTACTTTCTCATATCCAGGCATGTAATTATCAATAGTATTATGTAACCGTTCATAGGGCGGTTCACTTTCCGTCGTTCTACTTACACTATTTGAACTTTCAGTGGAAATATTATTACTTTTAATTTTTTCATAGCCCGATATTTCTGAATTAGTTATACTGGAATCCTCGTCCAGTTTTTCATAGGATATTTGCAAGTCTTTGACACTTTCATAGTTAGGATCAGACTGACTAACAGATTCATAGTTCGGGTCGGTATCACTACCACTTGATTTGACTGCTGCATATTTAGGTTCGCTTATTTCACTGGACACACTTTCATAGTTCGGATCCTCTAAGTTAGTTTCATCCTAAGGACAAAAACATGATTTTTGTACAAAAAAACAAATCCTGTCAATCTATTAACAATAAATTAAAGGGCTTATTAATAGTAATAACATGATAAGCCACATTTATTCTCTAATTTATTTTATTAATAATTTGGTCACAACAAAAAAGTTTATAAACTTTCTTGTCCCATCAACACGCGACGCCCATAGAAGGACCTGCGACGCCCCAGGGCGTCTCGACGCACAGTTTGGTAAGCCCTGACCTAACTTGAATAATAGGGATGGACAAATTTTGATTTTTATTAAAAAAAAATCATTGTCACAACATATTTCTGCTACCCCTGTATGCTACCACCAACGAAAATTGTTGTAAGGAAAAAAGTTGGTCTCTCGTCAAAATAAAGCTACTCACGAAAAATTTGCTTGCCGACTTGGAAAAATGGTCCAGGGATCCCTAACTAGAATGCGAATATGAAAAAAAAAAATATATGCGAATATTCGCGAATGCGAACATTCGTTACATCACTAATAACGACGTATCAAACTTGGCCAACTCATTTTCTCACAGTTGTGTAAACCTAGCTATACCGCCAGTTTACTTTTCTTAACTATTTCATAATAATTAGAATGTAAAAAAAGCAATTGAAATAAAGGCTATACTTTAAATAATAAGTTAAATTATAAATAAACATCTTATAGTAACCTTTTTGTAAATGTTATAGCAAGTTTCCTAATTTAACACTTGTTCAGTGAGTCATTAAATTAGACCCGAATCAGTTCAAATATTTAAATTAAAATATAGTTTAATGTCTTACCCTGAGTAATTTCAATTTCTTCTTTTTATTAATAACAGAGTAGCCGTCATTGATTCTTTGTTGTACTTTTGTATATCCGGAATCACTGGCATTTGAGCTTTTATGCCTTAATTGTTCATAATTGGGATCAATTTCGGATGGTACTCTATCCCTAAGCACTTCATATCCCGGATCAGAGGAACTAGCCAAACTTTCGGGTCCATTTATACTAGCATATCCAGGTTCGCAGTCAAGTACTCCTTAAAATTTAAAATGTAGTTTTATTAACCTAATAAAGACTAAGAATCATGTAGTTTTTATTTTCTTAGATTTCTACTTTTTATATGAAGTACATAAATAAAAGAACTTTTTTTTAAATAAAAGTGTTTGTATACTTTTACTGAACAACATATTCAGTAGCGGGACTCCGTGCTCTATAGAATTCTACACCTCGCTTTCTATCGTAGATTTCTACTCGAGAAGTCGATAATTGCACTTTTTGGTACTCTGTGTCACAATAGACTAAACATCGGAAATGTTCGTAAAATGTCTATATGTGTACTAATACTTCTCTGTTTAACTGTGCAAGATGAAAAAGGACACACATACAGCTATTGCGAATTAGATTTACGGAATATCATTATTGAGCAATTGAGTTTTTAATTATTGTTTTTAACACGGAACAAAAAAGGGTTAGGTTTTTAATCGATTTTTATTTAATTTTATTCTCTTTTACTCTTGGAGTCAATTTTGGACTATGGCATTAGCAGTTATTATGTCTATCGGATACTCCCTCCTTTTAATTATTTGAAATTAATAATTTTTCATGAATAGATGTTTCCTACTGTAAATAATTTAAATCAGTAAAGCAAAAATATGTGACCAATTTATCTAAACTAAAAAATTCAATACCGAATTAGCTTTATACAATTGTGAATCTTTGCAAAAATCAAGGTCACATTGGTTGGACAGTAAACACATGGCTAGAACTAAAATTATATTTTTCTATCATTGTAAAAAACAATAAAATAAATTTTTGCATTCTAATAACACAAAAACAACCAAATAAATATATAAATCATAGCAAACTAACGAACACCTAAATTTATTTTAGGGTTATGTACGACTTTTTAAAATTTTGGTAGAATTCGACACGTTCGGAGACCTCGCTTATAGGCGACCAATTTGATCGACTTCAAGCGTGTTTTCTTGAACACAGAGTGCGAGTGAGGTAGAATGAAGTCGATTTGTAGAATACTACAGTACACGGAGTCCCGCTGCTGATTTATGCGGTCACATCTGCCGTCCTATGACAAAACACTGTTATGTTAAATGGATTATTATATGCACATACGGTGTTTTTTCCGTTGAACGGCAGACATGACATCTATCAAAGTTGATTTCTCTTATGTTTAAAAAGATACACATTAAAGCAACTAGATTAGTTAATTTGTTTTAGTCCGCAGCAAAAACATGTTTCTGAGAACAATATCGATGGGTTTTTGACAAAACATCGAAAGCGATATTCGGCAATTTTACGGGAAACGATTTTTTTTTAATTGAGTTGTTTTTAAAAGAAAGTTGGTAATTTTTTTGTAAATAGATTAACAAAAAGTTAACCTAACTTATAGGGTACTTATAAATGTAGCCTTAAAACAACTTGCTAACTAAATAAATAGAAAATATTATTAATATGCCAATTATTTATCTTAACGTTAATAGGCAATATTTTAGTGTTTGAACCTTGCCAAACACAAAATCGGGTATAATTTATTATCAGTCATCAACAAAGATGTACACGTCGAATATAAAAATTTGATTGGCATAAATGTACTTTAATAGATGGTATTTATTTGGGTACACGCAAAATAAAATTAAAAGTACTAAAAAACCAAAATTTTAAACAAGTAAAAAGATAATTAAAAATCTTTTTAATTATCCTTTACTTGTTTAAAATTTTTTGGTTTTTTAGTACTTTTAATTTTATTTTGGCGTGTACCCAAATAAATACCATCTATTAAATGAGTCCGCCAAACTACAGAACATATCTTCAATAAATGTACTTTTAAACACCATCAGGCTCGGCTCTTTCATTAGAATATTTCGATTAATGACCCACCAAATTCATAATAATATCGAAATATAATAAAAATTAATCCTAACAAAGAAAAAGTACAAATCTGTTAGTAAGCAAAAAGTACCTTCGCGAGAATCGTGAGAATTCACTGGGTCATACTTTGGGTTGACCAAGATACATTAAAACCAAAGAAGGAACCACATACGCGCATTTTGAAAAGTAAAAAAGACGTATAATAGTACAACGGTCAATTGCGATCTCTAAGCCAGAAACCCATTATATTGTTTTTCGCGGTCTTTTTGGTGTTTTTAGCGAATGCACAGACTCTACATAAAACTATCGATTGGTAGGCATTATACCCAAAATATTTACCATATTTACAGAAATATACGATTTTGGGTTTGTGTCTCGGCTAGAAGCAAAAGCACTTATGAAAACAAGGCATTAAATTTGAGACAAAATATTAGGCATCATAGTCTAAAATCCTAAATAAAACAAAGAGTAGTTACCAGCTAACGTTCCGCGTAATTTTATATAAAGTGCAAAACGTGAGTTCTTCAATATTTACACTTAAACTGCAGGCATACCAAATCCGTCTTTGCACTTTTTGCTTCATGGCAGAATTTTTAACAAAATCCATGATGACAACCAACAAAACACTTAGCACAAATTGTAGACTAATTGTTCTTGTATTGTATTTATTCAATAAATTATAAAAAATATTTATAAAAACATGATATTAACTGCCACAACAGCAACAAAAACTTGACTATGAATCATCATGGACTCTTATACTACAAAATTATGCCTATGAGGGCTTTTTAACAACGTTGCAAGCTTAATTTTAAAAACCAATAGTCCCGAGCATGTTAAGCACCTCTTATTAAAAGTACTTCTAATTTTAACGAGCTAGAAATTAAACATTTTTTCAAAGAAAAGGACTGAGAGATAAATTTGATAAATAAACACATATTTCATGTAGGTAGGCTCTGTCTTATGTAGATAAAAGAATAATAATATATTGTTTTTGCAATGATTATTGGTATACATATTTTTCGGCAGAAGTAGAAATATCTTAACATAAAATGGAAGCTTTCACGGCCTTGGTCAACTAAGAAATCTTGGTTCTTGGGTTTGGACTGCATCAAATTAAAATTGCTTACCGACGGTTCGCCACTGATTGCACGAGGCATCTTCAGGGATATGTACTCTGCGGGAATGAAAACTAAATGTTTTCAATGAAGGCAGTGATACTACCTACAGTAAGAAAATTCTTTAGAAGTAACAATTAAATTTATTAAATCTAGTGGCGCCTCCAGTTGGTGATGTACTTGCTGGCAAAAATATTGTGCAATTTTTATATTTCCCTATAGTTAAGCAAATAAAAATAAAGCTTTATTGGTTCTAAATATATTTACATAGCTTGCTTAGTTTTCGAGCCAAATTACATATTCCTGGACCAAGAAATATTAGAGAATGTTTCTTTTTTAATTCGGTTTCATAAGATATTATTAGAAATGTTTAACAACAAATACTTGGTAAAGAAATGAAAAAAATCGATTTTTATTTTCTTCATATTTTCAAAGTTTAACTATTTAAGAATATGCCTACAAGATGATTTTTCAAAATTCAAATTATTTTTGGAGTTTGTTTTTTTGTCAAATGCTAGGAAGGTTGGAATCGTAGGCATGGTCACGTGCCGATTTTTTGAGCTGCGTTATTTTCAACTCTTCTTATTTTTTTTTCTGTACTTTTGTAATGTTAATAAATAACTCATAAATAAATATAAAGTAAAAATATTGGTTGCCTTTTTTTACGGCTTTTTAAAAATCACCTTAAATTTATGCCTCTACACCCGAATACCCACTTAATTAAAAGAGGTTGATATCTAGTCTAAGAGATTTTACTAAAATTTTAAAGTTTTTTGAAAAGTTTCGCACCCTGTATCTAAGAATAAGCAAGCAAAATTTGCAAGCCCATGTTCATATAAACTTTTTTCCATAAAATTAGCTTATGAATATTTAATTTTTTTCACAATTGGTAAACATCCTGTATAAAATAAAAACATACCTTTTATTTTCTCATAGCCAGGATCACTTATATTTCTTGGCACTTTCTTTAGGGTTTCATAATTATGTTCATTTCGTTTCTCACTTGCTTTTTCACTTATCAGTCCTTTAGTTAAAATTAGTGAATTTCTAATCGGCTCCTTTAAAGTACTTTCTTCTGATAGCCTAAAAGAAAATGAAGAATAAATTTTATATAGGATTTCAGATATTTTTTTCCAATATTATCACAAATAAATTTGTAAAAATTAAAGTTGTCAAATACAGTTTTCGCAAAAAAAACATAATTTTTTGACGTGACAACGTCTTATAATTCGATGGACCCGGCTGCACGCACCAAAAGACATGACTTATGTGCCGTTACCTCGCGCGTTACAATTAAGGCTTGAAATGCAAGCGATAAGGAAACGAGCTACAAAGAGGCACAATATCCGCGTCGTTCGACATCTTTAAGCGTTAAGTGAAAAGTGAATGTGGTGTCAATTGTTATAGCAGTGATTATTGCGGCGATAAAGGTAATGATTCTTTCGACATTGTCACGTTCAACTATCGTCAGCAAACCGACTGTCTGTGGCTGGATAACCATGGGGATTTAAAAAAAAAGCAAATTGGGAAACATAGGGGTCGAATAAGGCCACAGTATAAAATTAGTTTAGCATATACAGGGTGTCTCAAAAAGTTTGACGTATCAAAGTTATATTTTTTTAAATGGAACACCCTATATTTTATGACGGTTTTAGGTTCTACTTAAAAAAATAACTTAAGTTTGTAAATAGTACTTAGTGTCTAATTTTATTTGTTTTTGTGATATTTAATATTTTGAAAAATGCAGAGGTGCAATTAAATTAATTTTACTGTAACACTATTAACACTTTGAACTTTAAAATTTGTTACAAAATTAGGAAGAGTCTGCCATATCATACGTAGGTCATGTCAAAGTCGAATAATGTACAGGTTCCTTTTCAAAAATCAAATAGCAAAAACTCTCTTATTTTAAATGGTTCTTAACACCACACAATGTCAAATAAAATACCCTTTTAAATGGTGTATGTGTTGCCTGTACCTATCTTTTATACTTTTTTAGTAAATTCCGTTTCCAGATATTTTTATTCCAAATGTTTATTTAATTTTAAAGAGGCTGGAATATAGCTATGTCTGTTTACAAAGCCATTATTATTGAATGTAGATTTGTCTGAAAACAACACAAATTTAAAAACTTTTTTATTATCTGCCACTTTTTCTGTCCTCCACAGACAAAATTTAATTTGTTGCTTATAATGCTACTTTAAATAATACCCATTGCAGCAGAATGTGGTAATGATAAAACTTGTGTTTTTAACAATTCTAATAATGTCTCTAAATAGTTATTCCATAATCCATAATCAATTTGTAACATTTTTTTAAGCAACTTATTAGGTAATCAGATGATTTCTGCTGGGATATTTATCGGATACTAATATCGATTACTAATATTTTAGTCAGTTTGCTACAAATTTCAGTAATTTAAAGTAAAAACCCTTTCTCTGCAACAACAAGATGATAAAATTCTGATAGATATGAAAAAAATTGTTTACTTTAGTCGAGAGTTTATGCTAAACAATATCCCAGCAGAAATCATCTGATTACCTAAAAAGTTTCTTAAAAATGTGACAAATTAATTATGGATAAAGGAAAAACCGACTTTTAGGTCACAAAATGTGATTACAACTATTCAGAAGCATTATTAGAATTGTTTAAAAACACAAGTTTTTCTAATTATCACATTCTTCAATAATAATGGCTTAGTAAACAGACGTTGCTATATCACAGCTTCCTTAGATTTAAGTAGACATTTGGAATAAAAATATTTGAAAACGGAATTAACTAAAACAGTATAAAAGATAGATATAGGCAACCTATAAACCATTTAAAAGGGTATATTATTTGTCATCGTATGGTGTAATAAAATACAGGGTGTTCCATTTAGAATAAGAGAGTTTTTGCTATTTGATATCCTAAAAAAGTGAAATTATTTTTTGAACACCCTGTACATTATTTGATCTTGGCATGACCTACGTATGATATTTCAGACTTCCTAATTTTGTAACAAATTTTAAAGTTCAAAGTTTTAATAGTGTAAAATTAATTTTATTCCACCCCTGCAAGGCTAAAAGCCTAAATACTAACGTACCGTGGATGTCTTAAGCGAGGTAAGAGGGAGTTTGTTGACACGGGACTAAAATACTTGAAGATTTGGGGGAAGGAAAGACCTCCGCGGGCAGCAGGTTCCACAATCTAGAAACTCTAGGGATAAAAGAACGAACAAAATGGGAAGTTCGGGGCCTGTCCAGTTGGACCGTATAGGGATGCATACGCGCGGAACCACGAGTTTCTCTGTTGGGAACCGTGAGTGGAGGAACTATACTGGACAATTCTTCAGAGCAGAAGCCATGGAAGTACCTATAAAAAGCGATAAATCCCCACAGCCCGACGATGGGCAAGAGAGGGAAGCCTTTCTGTAAGTGAAGGATCATTAATGAGACGAATAGCCCTTCTTTGAATAGAATCAAGAATGCTTAGGGTTGTGGGGGACGAAATGCCTCAGATATGAGAACAATATTCCAAGGGAGGTCGGATTTGGGACACATATAAAGTGTATAAATTAGAAGGGAGAAATACTTTTTGGCTCGAAAGAGAAATCCAAGCTTTTTGAAGCTGCCAGGGCAATAGATACAATGTGTTTATGCCTGTTAAGGATACTTTTAAATGTGACGCCCACAAGATTGAAGGTGTCTTTGCTCTGTAAAACTTGACCGCTCATAAGTAGAGGATAAGCATTTGATGACTTCTTTTGCGACAAGGAACATGATTGTGTTTTGGATGCATTAAAGTGGACGAGATTTTTGGCGCCCCAATCCAATATTAAATTAAAATCCTGCGAAAGAGATATCTGCATCGCTCTGCATTTGTTTTCCAGGTCAGATTTAATGATGGGTTTAGGAACCTGAAAACTGGAGTGAAGGGTATTATCGTCGGCAAAACTATGAATGGAATTAGTTGTGGACGAGAGAAGGTCGTTGATGTGAAGAAAAAACAATGTTGGTGCCAGAACTGAGCCCTGAGGGACTCCAGCATTTACTTGGTGAAAGCTTGAAGAATGGCCGTCCACAATAACTGATATACGACGATCAGATAGATAACTAGAGAGCCAAGTACAGAGTTTAGTTGAAAGACCATAGGAGGGAAGTTTATTAAGAAGTGCGGCATGCCAGACCTGGTCAAAAGCTTTGGATATATCAAGAGCAACGATCTGAGACTCACCTAGACACTCAAGAGACTTATTCCAGCAGTGTGATACGAAGGAAAGAAGATCTGCTGTAGATCTTTTGTGGCGAAATCCATACTGCCTGTCATGCAAAAATTTGTGTTTTTCTAAGTACTTAAGAATTTGTGAATTAATTAATTTTTCCATTACTTTACAAAGAACTGAAAGAATTAAAATTGGTTTATAGTTAGATGGAAGAGATTTAGATCCTTTCTTGGGAATAGGTTGAACACGTGCAGCTTTCCAGCTCTCCGGAAAGATACCTGTGTCGTAAGAAATTCGAAAGAGCCGAGTTAAGATTGGTGCAAGTTCTGGAGCACATTTTTTAAAACGATTGCTGGTATGCCATCCAGCTCAAACGATTTCTTGGTGTTAGGGGAAGAAAGGATACGCTTAATGTATTTTACCTTAAAAATAATATCGGGCATTTTATGAGGAACTGGGGTAACCGCTGGAATTGGATGATTTACGGGAGGGTCAAGGGTTGAATTGGCAGCAAATTGTTTAGCAAATAGTTCTGCCTTTCTTTTAGCGGAAGAAATTTCATCTTCCAAAGTTAGTGGTGGAAAAGAACTGGTACAAAAATTCCTACTTATGTTTTTCGCAAAGGACCAGAAAGATTTGCTGCCATTTGAGCAAGAAATAACTTCGTTTTTAATACGATTGTCGAACGAGTCTTTAGCTTCAGAAATTGTTTGATTGTAGTAGTTTCTTGCTTCAATGCTGGCCTGTCGATTTTCTGGACTAGGATCCTGTAGAAACTTTTTGTGAGCCTGAACTTTTAAAATTTTAGCTTTATCACAAGATTTGGAAAACCAGGTTTTGTTATTGGATTGTTTGGGGTTCTTGATGCTGTGTGGAATATAGGTTTCAATGCCCAATTGAATTGATTCAGTAAGTTGATTGCAAATTTCAGAAGGATCACAAGAAGAAAAGCAGATGGAATTCCAGGGGTAAGTGGCGAAGAAGTCCCTTAGGCCATCCCAGTCGGCTGATTTGTAGTGCCATACGGTGCGTGGTGGCATTTATTCATTTACCTCGGGATGTGCAGGGTAAGATATGGTAACTAAGCCATGATCTGAGCGACCTAGGGGAGCTGTGACAGATGTTTGATAGAGGTCGGGGTTGGTAGTAAGAAAGACATCTAGGGAATTTGAACTATGATTTAGGACTCTAGGAAAGTAGGTGGGTTCCATAATAAGGTTGGTAAGAGAATTACTGACTGCGAAGATTTCGGCTGCTCTGCCTTGGGGGTCAGTTGTAGAAGAGCCCAGCCAATCGTTATTATGGACATTAAAGTCGCCTAGCACGATTACTTCAGCCGACGGAAAATGAGAAATTATGCTATCGATCTTTGTTGAAAGAAAGTCAAAGAATTAGACATAGGAATTATTAGATGGGGACCGATACAAACAGCAGACAAATTTAGTTAAAGACCTAAGGGAAAGTTTGAGCCAAAGGATATGGGGCCTACCCGATTTAAGATTGGAAACTTGAGCACAAGCTAGATCGTTGCGGACGTAAGCACATACGCCACCATGTGGACGAAAAGACGAAATAAGTTCGTAGCCTGGAAAGAGAAGGTGGCTGGTTGAAGATTTAGAACTTATTACTGTTTCCGTTAGAAACAGTATGTCGGGCTTAGATGACTGAAGGTGATGGTGAACGGAGTTTATATTGGTGTTAAGCCCACATATGTTTGCAAAAGAAATTAAACTTCTCAATGAAGGCCTCCTGGATGCACCCCTCGCCCGGAACATTTTACTTCCGGGTGTGCCGCCACCATATGTACATAGTTTGGGGGTTAAAAGGAAAAAAAGAAAAAGAAGGAAGAAGGAAAACTGACTCACACACCAGAAAGGGTGAGTGGGATGGTACCCCTCAGGCGAGGAAAGCTCCTCTACCACCTACCAGGGTGTTTCATTTAAAAAAATATAACTTTAATACAACGTCACACTTTTTTGAGACACCCTGTATAGGCTAAACTATGTTTATACTGTGGCCTTATTCGACCCCTATATGAAACCCAATCCGCTTTTTTAAAATCCCTATGGTTATCCAGCTACAGACCGTGTCGAATATGGTGGGCCACCCTATAATATATAGTAATATAGTATTTACTATACTATTTTTTAATACTAACCAGAAGTAACACAAAAGCAAAATGGTCGATTTTCCGATATAGGGCAACTTTGTTATTTTAAATTGAACACCATGTATATTTCTCTACAATCTTAAAATTCAATTTTTCCCCTTTAAAAAATGTAACATAAGCTATGGTTATTTAAAAAATAATGGATTTATTAATATCTAAAAAATTGACTGCATGGCAATTAAGAGTATTATTTGACAATAAAAGATACTAACTCTAAATAAGGTTACAGGAAAAAATATAGCAACAAAGCTCTGGGTTATTCACAATAATAACAAAAGTTTTTAAAAAAGTAATCTAGCTTCACTGTTCCTATTATAATTGATGTTATTTATTTGGGTACTAGCCAAATATTATCGTTTTTCTTAAAACAAAATGAAGAAAAAACACCAAAAAATTTAAAATTAGTAAATAGAAAAAATAAATTATGACGAAAAAATATGTTCGTACAGCTGCTATCCTTCTTTCATTCATTTTTACCTATGAGATAGCGAGAGACAAGAAAAAACGAAATTATTATGGGATTCGGTAGGGGCCATATAGTTTTGGATGTCAATATTACCAGATCGGCAGCTCATCGGAAATTCCATTACGTAAAGCGGTACGGAACGGTAGGGGTTAGTTGGGGTAGAGTCGTAAGACGTTGCGCATCAGATGCATCATCCAAAACCAGAGTAAAAAGCACCGGAACTGGTAATTTGATTGGTTTGAATCGCTACAGACTGTAATACAACATCGTCACATTGGGGTGGTCATGGTTAGTTAAATCTTGTTACACACAGGTAACTAGATAACAACAGGACAACTCTTTTTATTTAATTTTTTTAATATAAAAAAGTGCCTTGCCATTTATTTTTGTATTCTTAAATTAAAAGGTTTACTAAAATTAGTATAAGAGAAAAGTGTCTATTATTTTTTATGGCTGATACTCTAGAAGGTTATAATATATTTTATAAATCTGTCTTGCAACAAGCTAAAAAGCAAACAAAATTTATGATGGTGGTAATCTCGACGCATAATAACCTACTTTACCTATGCCAGAGAAAAGGTCCGAAAATCCGATAGGCATTTTCGACGAATATTTAGGTACAGGTAGTTTTGTTTGGGTTAGAGAAAAATAATAGCGACATATTGTAATGAATATGCAATAAAGGTTTAATTAAGAAATTAAAAAAAAGATTTAATTAACCAGAAATACCTATGACTCCCCACCTATACTCTGTCTTCGGTTTTCTGTGTTTTGTTATTTGATATTACTCAAATATTTTCTACTAAAGACAGAGTATAAGTAGGGGGTAATGGTTAGTTCTGGTTAGTTAGTTAAATCTTTTTTTCCAAATTAAACCTGAGACTAATACACATCATTATTCAAAATCAATTCATATTCTCCCCTGTACAGGTACAGATAGCATAAAAAATATCCGTCGAAAATACCTGCAGTATTACCATGAACCCTTCGCTAGTGCGTCGAGTTTACCCGTTGCAAAATTTGCATAATTACTTTTGCGTCGAAATTACACCGGTCCAAAATTTAGGTTTTAATACGGATTTTCAAAAATTTATTAAAAACTATATATTTTTGTAAAAAAACGACCAAATTTGTATATGTTACACCGAATTTGTATAATTGCCGATTTTATGTATTCGGCCAAATTAAAATTTTGCTTAATTCGTAAAATAAGCTGTTCTGTCACATCGGGTGGTCATTGTTAGTTCTGGTTAGTTAAATCTTTTTTAATAAGGCGAATTAAAAAACCGATTTACAAACTCCGGAGTAATCGCGTAAAATACACAAAAAAGACATACAGGCGAATTGAGAACCTCCTCGTTTTGGAAGTTGGTTAAAAAAAAGATTTTACTAACCAGAACTAACCATGTCCACCCCAATGTGACAGTTTTATTTACTGCTTAGTTTACGAATTAAGCAATTTTGCCGAATACATGAAATCGGCAATTAACACAAATTTGGTGTAATATATATACATGTAATGTTTGCATGTTTTCACAATCATTAGTGCCATTTAGTTATCCTATGACACAGGCAAATATCCATAAAGAAATATAATTTAGAACACGAAGCATAAAAATTATCAGGTTTTTAGGATAATATTATGGCAACGCACTGTTTTTTTGACCAAATACGTCACCGAGGGTGCGTTACTCAAATGGGTTATTGAACACTTATAGCAAAATCACATCTTACAACAACTTGTAAGGTGTGCATCCTTCTTTTTAAGGTAGGTTTACATCTGACTTTTATTGCATGATATTTATGTCAGACAGACAATGTAAACGGTCAAAAATTTATGTCTGACATACTCTGTATACTCTCGAGCGTAATATATCGACACTTCTGTACGATTAGATGTAAACAGTCGCGTTCCACAAGTTTCGACTCGCTTGATAGAAATGGCATATTTCTACTTCTAAATTTCTATCTGACAGCAATTTTGTTAAAGATGGTTAACAAAAGAGAGTGGTTTAAAAGTGAAATCGAAGATTTGATTAATATATATAGTACAAAACCCGAACTTTGGGATATAAAAAACAGTATAAAAACAGGATAAAAAAAAGCTGCCTTAAGGGAAATCGCAACAAAATTTAATACTTACAGTAAAAGAAATATCATAACCTACGAAATCAGTTTAACGGCGAATTAATAAAAAATTTCAAAAAAGAAATCAGGACAAGGCACGGATGAATCCTATATTTCGAAATGACCGTATTTTAATTCGATGTTGTTTTTACAAAGTGGTTTCTTATGCAGGCCAGGAATACGGAATATAGAAACGGTAAGAAATAAAACTTTATTTTAAATTTTATTTATTATAGGCTTACACAGGGTGTTTCCTTATTGCGGTAAGAAATTTAACTACTTATTTATGGCCTTATTTTAGAAAAAAAGTGTTCTAAATTTCTTCTTTTCTTTATGAATATTTGCCCATGTTATAGAATGACAAAAAGGTACTAATAATGGTGAAAACCGAAAGCGCTTTGCGGTAGCTTGAAATAAATTTTACTTTGCACGTATATACATACACGTTTTTTCTTTCTATTCTTTGAACGTGTACACAGCCACTCAAATTTCATATATTTTTGTATTAGGGCTCATTTTTCTTGTGGAAAAGTAAGCTAATATTTTTGTATTAATTAGCTACTACTTGCTATAAAATTTAATTTTTAGCTACTAGAGGTACCAAAAAGCCAAGGATCATAGTAAAAAAAACATACCTTACTAAGTTTGTTAGTCTAGATGTTATTGTTACATAACTAAGTATTTGTTGATTTTGTTATGAAACATTTTCTTGTGTTAATTGAGTGGTGGAGGATTATGCAAGCTAATGAAGGGGCAGAAAATTTTTGTTTTTATTTACCTAATTTCAAAATTATTACAGTTAAAATAAAGTCACTGGCGAACCTTTTCTTTTAGGAATATTTGTTAAGGTGCCCCTAGAGACCCCACTAGACTTAATAAATTCAATAAAGTTAGATGTAAACTGCTAAAAATAACACCGCCAAATTGCAATAAAACTGAATGACGGATACCAGATACCCTATATCTTGAAATATATGCATTCTGGACCTAGGTTTATAATATACTTTTTTAAGAAATTTGCTCATAAATAAGCCCTTAAATTTTTACAGTAACCCTGTGTATTTCTTAAACTGACTATACTTTTAAGTTATCCTGTATAATAATATTACAGTATTGCTTTCTGTTTAAGCAGATCATTGTAACCTCAGTTATCATTAATAACAGAACTTTTTTGGTGCAATAAGACTGATATGATTTTGGTCCCAAAATCCCTATCTCTTAAAGCACTGTGCATCGATCCCGCTCTGTTGTTGCTTTACTTGCCTATGAACATTTTAAATTAGCTTATACTGTATAATGTAATTCCTATGTAAATATGTTATGAACTTATTCACACTAGCTAATGGCCCAAAGCTGGTTCCGCGGAAATGCCTAATTCCGTATAGATTCAAAAAGATAAAAAAATATTTTCTTGCAATGAATATTAGAAAATATGTTGTAACCCTAAACAGCAGTTAATTTATACTGTATAAGCAATACTTAAAGATATATCGGCCAGTCAAGCAACAACAAAGGAAACACGATTAGTCACCTATTCGTAATGTTTACATGCCGGTATTCGGGTTGGACCGTCTCCTTTCCCCACATTGCCTATGAACGACTACATTTAGCTGATTCTGTTTGTTAAAGGTTTGCGACAAAACCTCGACTGTAGGAGGATCGAAGTCGGGGGTGGGAGGAAGGGCATAGAACAGGAAAAAATTGACAAGACTGGGTAAAATCAATATATTTCGACAGCTGATTATCAATCCAGTAGTGTCCAGAATTTGTGCTTTTTGTTTGGCATTGTTTTGAAAGTAATATTTGTCGCAAGATGTGTGCCCAAACATTTTTTATTTCAAAGTTAAATAACTTGCAACTTAATATGAATTAAAAAGTGTTGTGTAAACAGTTGTTTAAATAATACTATAAACTGTATATCTCCTGCACTGATGTTGACAGCTCGGAAACCAGATACCTTTGCCAGCTTGAAGCTGGTTAGTTCTGGTATGAAAGGAAATAAATTTGACAATTATCTTAAAAAGATTTAAAATGCTGCAGAATCACTTTGAGACGTTGAGCAGTTAATTTAAAAATTATTGTAATAATGAAATAAAGTAAAGCCTAATCACATAAAATAAATAACTTCAAATATGAACTTACCTCTCCTCACTTATTTCTTCCTTTCTATTTTTATGTACTTTAGCATAAAGATCATCTAAATTGCGCATAACTTGCAACTTATCCGTGTGGAAGTCGGAATTAGATGATATAGGTGGTGGAGGTAGAGGCGAGTTGGCTTGTCTTTTTCGGGTTTTGGTGAGCCTAAGTTAGCTATTGAACTCGACGATGACGCTGTTAAATAAATAAAAAGACTATAAATCAAAGAAAGCGTTATATCTGTTTTTATTTATACAGGGTGCAATTTAATTGATGGCTAAAATACAGGGTATGATTCTATAGCTTATTTTAGGAAGAAAAGTTCATATGAACATATGTCCAAAACGCAGTGCTGCCGAAACGTGGGTAAATCGTACTCCTTCCCTAGAATCACGCGCGATTTCCACACAGAGTCAAAATTATTCCCCTGCCATGCGTCGCACAGACTTAACCACAGTATAGAAAAGGATAAAACACACACAAGTTGTTTGTGGCAGGGCTATAAGTTCGCCTCTATTTACCAGCCGACAAGCTTCGCGACCAATCGCCATGCTGTGTGGATTGCGAGCGCGATGCTAGGGAAGGGGTACGATTTACCCACGTTTCGGCAGTACTGTCAAAACGTCTTAACTTTTGAGATACAGGGTGTTAGAGTTTTCAAAAAACCAAAAAATTTCGAAAACAATTATTTCAGTAAATACTAGATATAAACCTCATTTCCATAAATATTTATTGTTTTTATTATTTTTTTACATAATTGCTAACTAAAAATTATAAAACCTAATTTTTAAAAGAAAAAGATCCCGCAATGCTTTTTTATGGTCTAAAATTATGCAATTAAGTACTCTTTATTCTCTTAAAGTAAACAAGATATAAAAAAAATTAGAGATATAAAAGCATTATTTTTGATTGCTTAATCTAAAGAAAGCACAAAAATTTTACAGACATTTACACAGTCAGTGGCGTACCGTTTGTTTATTGGAAATATTCCTTCAGTTGCCTCTCGAGACGGACGGACTTATAAAAGTAATTAAGTTATTGATAAATTACCCCCTTAGTGTCATTATTAATATTGCCAAAATAAAACAAAATTGGGTAAAGAATAGTTAGGATAGTTAAAATATATATATATATATATATTTTTTTTGAAATTTTAACACTCTATATCTCAAAAGTTAGGAGGTTTAGGACATATGTTTATAACTTTTCTTCCTAAAATAAGCTAAGAAATCATACCCTGTATTTTTAGGCATCAATCAAATCACCCTGTATATTACTCATATATATACATTCACGTCGTGTCGGCTCAATAAGTTTAATTGACTTTTAGTATATTGAACACCAGCAATATGTATTATTTTATTAGAAGTAACAAAATAATGTTTGGCCTTTTTAAAGTATTAATAAAAATAACAAAAAAAATATAAAGCCTTAGATGTTTAACAATTTTTATTTTTTCATATTCGCGCATTACCGCTTTTCCAGGCACACTGATCAAGAATCAAATTGTTTCAATAGAAATTTATAAATGGATTACTTACCTTGTCTTGAATGTGTATGTGATTGTGATGAGACATGTTTTAAACTGTCAACGTTGGTATTAGCTGGTTGTGGGGGAGGTTCATATAATTCATCGGGGTCTTCTTCCCTAAAACACGAGTATTATAAATGGTAAGATGGGTGAAAAATAAATCATTTTCCGACAAAGAAAATCAAAAAAATTAGTTCTTATATAACGTAGGTATGGCTATAAAAAGCAACATGTACAATGATTTCATTTATATTTTGTCTCCTACTTACAACGATAACTAAAAAAGAAAACAAAATCTTGTAAAAAGTTTCATTGTTTTTTATCTACTATTTTTCAGGCATAACAAAAGAAACAAATGAACAATGAACATCCAGACGATAAGAAAAATGAAAAGTTAAACTTTTTTAAAATGGAACACCCTGTTTATTATGTCATCATTAAAAAGGTCTTTAAAAAATATTACTATTAATACGGGTTATTGTTATGTTGATATATTTCTCCTAATACCGTGTAGAATGCAGGAGAATAAGAACATTTTTTAAATAAAACTTAATAATTAATAATTTATTATAATCTAATCTAATCTAAAGGTTTTTAAAGATATTTAAAGAATATCGACTTTTTCTCAGAAATGAAGTAAGTCTGGACATATATTTATGGGAAATTTTCTTCATAAAAAGACATTAGAAATCACCCCCTTATGTTTGGTACCGTAGTTAGGAAACACCCTGTATAGAACACCAAGAAACCAACACCCAAGGTATTAATAAAACATCAAATAAATTGTCGGGAAAAACAGTGACGTAAACTAATTAAAAAGAAAGTATTTACTACATTCGTTATAGCATATACAAGAATAGTAATTTATGTAACAAGTCCATAAAGTGGTACTTTTTTACAAATGGAAAGTTTGAAAGCACGAGCCTTTAGGCGAGTGCGGCAATCCCATGAGTAAAAAAGACACTTTATGCATGTGTTACATACTATATTTTTCCACGACCGTATAAAAATTTCCCAAAATACCATTTTATACATGTTTTTTATTTCCCAAAATACCATTTTATACATGTTTTTTTATCTAACTTATTAATTTTAATTTTTGCAACACAGCCATTATATTGCAACAAAAAATCATGGTCTCCTTATTTTTTAAGAGACAATTATCCTTCTCATAACTATGTATTTATTGTTTAATTTTAGAAAATTATATGTACTTACTATTTGTAAAATTATTACGAAAAAAGTATAAATTCCTTTTAAATTTCTTAGTCATTTAAATTTATTATTACTATTAATTTTTAATAATTTCTAATAAAATTGCAAACTGTCAAATTTTAAAACTAGTGACACATGAACTAAAAGAAATGATGAAATCATAGGTTACTTGACCGTTTCGTTTAGTTGATGTCGCATTAACTGTTACATTGCATAAATTAATATTTAAATTTATTGTAGTAGGCTTGAAACAAAACACTAATTCAAAGTTTGAAAAAAGCTTCAAAGTTTTTTAACACGTTATGTAGTATACTAGAATGGAGTACTTTAACTTCATGTTAATGTCTTGGAAAAACATAAATATTTTATACTAATATTTAATAAACACCTTTCGCTACTGCATCTTTCAGTGGGTGGTACGTTTATCTCTGCTTCTACAGTGACTGGAATTGGAGGTATTCGGGCATAGGTTTCACTTTCACTTGTATATATTTGATTATTTGGATCTGGTATAGTTGTGTAGACATCATCTATAAAACATTTTGAAGAAAATGGAATTACTATTAAAGTTCAGAGCTGGCCATTCCACAAAATTTAAAAAGTTATTGAACACATATTTTCAATAATTCTAATTTGTCAGAGTCAAAGTGGAGTAATAACTGTTAAGTATAACACACTTTTCAAGATTTGTGACATAGTCCAATTTGTTATTAATGCCTGAGTCTAATAAAAATATAAATATTAAAAGTTCTAAAAAGTTTTTTTTTTAATTTAAAATATCCGCTGATCAAACAATAAAGATTTTATCTCCATTTCGTTGGGATCTTTAAACACAAAAAGCATTATCCATTCTGATTTAATTAGGAACCGGTTATATGCAACAAAAGTACCCGAATATACCAACTTTCGTCCGCCAAATATACCTCAATAATAAAATAAAAATAAATTTCTTAGAACATTAATATAATTAGACCTAACCAGGCACTTTTTTAGACGTTTCTTGCCCATTTTTTTTAATGTTTGACAAAAATCGCAGATATATGCCATATCACGATATATATCGCAATATTTATGCCGAGGCAATATCCAAATTTATGATAATACAGTATGTCCACGGATGGACTTTACACTAGCCCAAATAACCCAAAACTTTCAATGTTTAAAAAATTTGTGTATGGCAAGTACTTTTACTTAAAATAAATTATATCAGTGCTAGATTTTCCAGCAGGCTGAGTAGACTGGAGCCTAAAGCGGCAAATTTTTAGGGGCGGCAGATTTACATCATCAATATTTTTTTCGATTTACAATCAAGCTAAGCAATAGGACAAGTCTTATTAGTATTACGGTGCATGTTTAGGACCTTTTTTTGTTCCGCATTTTTTTTACATGATTGATGATCGATTACGTTCGGAAAAAATAAAAACTAAATTTTATTTAATTTTTTTATTTATTTTAACACAATGCTGCCTAATACCCTACTTGTACTTATTAATATTGATGGTAAATGTACAATTTGTGGCATTTTGCAGATTAATAGCGAAGGAGTTTTCTTGTTGTGTAAGTATTGGTCTCTGCGGAATGTGTTTCTTCCATCTCTTGAGTTGGTTTGGCCAAGGCAAAATTTTCTTTTAAACATGAAGTTAATGAAAATTCCTCCTTGCGACTTGCTAATACATGGTTCGATATGTTTGTACTTTTCAGCACTACTGCGGTAAAGTAAAGTAATATGTAGAGTTCGAAAATCAAATGACAGCAGACAGCAGAGTAGGATCATAAAAAGGCCATTACCTTATATGAAAGACCAGATAAATAACTATTTCAAAATCCAAAATTTTATTAAAAGGCAAAACAATTAGGAACAAACATTCAGAAGTCACACAAAATAAAACAGGCATCTTGCTTTTAATAAACTATTAAGTATTTTTAAAAGAGAAGTTAAATTAAAGCAGGTGTCGGTACTCTTCAATATCAAGATAAATAATATAAACACGCTATTAGGAAATACACGGCCAAGACAGATTTTGGCATTTAATGCATTTATATTTGATAGTAAATAAGCAAGCAGCAAACCATAGATAATATGATGTATGATGAAGTAAATATTACTTAAAAACGTTAACCAATTAAAATAGTTTTCTGCCAAAAGAAGTTAGAAGCAAAATATAACACAAAAAAAACAAGTTACAAAAAATTATGAACGAATGCTACAATATGATCACACAAACATGCGGCATACTTATCTTTCAAGAACTATTAGATGGCGTACTAGTCAAAAACCAATCAAGGTAAAAACAACATTAAAATTGAGCATCTTAGTCGGTTGCCAAAGGACCACAAAAATAAAATCAAAATACCTGAAAAACTAAGGTGATACCCCTCTATTACTTATTTCTACGAAATTGCTTTTAATAATTGCAATTAGAGATGATTATCCCACAGAAATTAAGACAGTAAAGCACATTAAAATTTTATTGCAGCAACTTGGCTTGCTGCATGTATTTTGTGTATGACGATATTCCTATATTTTTGTCGTTAACCGCAACTTAACAAATAACTGTTAAGTTTAAAACTGGGCCAAAACTACCAAAGTGACTATATACGCGGGAACTATTGTAATTATGTGCCGACCAAAGATCAAATCATAAAATAGGTATAGTCAATACTGTATAGATTCTACCGGTAACGAAGCAAACAATTTAATTTTCAAGCTAATTTCAATTTTTTTTTGTTACAAAATTTTAGGTTTTCCAAAGAAAAATTATACAGGAGGTACTATAAGGATTTACATTATACAATATGTCCAAAATTAGTAGGAAATGTATTCGGATATTGAAAACAATAGAAGATGGAAGATGGGAAGTTAATTAAATGGGGAAAGCTGTAGGCCATTTAACCGTTAATTTAATGCCAGCTGTACCTTGTTTGGTTTTTGAGATATGAAAAAAAATAAAAATGTGCATTTTTAAAAAGTGCTGTAGTTTTTTCCTTTTAAATCATTGTTTAAATCTGTAAAAACATTATTGGGACAAATTTTTAAGATCAATGCATTCCTGTACTTAGATTTGAATTTGAACGTTTGGGTTTTAAGATCCTTTTATCTACTTTTGTTTTTTTTAATGAAGGTAATTTTGTTTTTTTGTCTATTTTTAAAAAACGTTTAAGATGATAAATAATAATCTATAGCAATTTTTATTTTTATGTCAAAAATCGTAAAAATCAATTTTTGGCCCGAGTTGGTCATGACTACAAAAGACATTAGCTCTAGAAACAATTCATTCAATTCCTAATATGAACCTATGTTGGGAAAGTCAATGCAATTTTATTTTTAACTTTTAAAAACTTATGTACCCAAACAAAGATGGATATTTGCCTTGTGTGAATCGAAATGGTAAAATATGTAATAATAATATCAAACTTTCCACCAGAAATAGGTGTATGTGATTAAAAATTGATATTTTATTGGAAACCTAAATTTTACTTACATATAATCTCTATAATAACTACCATCACTTTTTTAAATGCACATTTTAATTTTTTCCAAAATATCTCACAAATCAAGCAACACACAGCTGTCATCATAACAGCATTAGATTAAGGATTAAATTGCCTACAACTTTCCTAATTTAGATATCTTTTTATCTTCTATAGTTTATAATATCCCAATACATTCCCTACCATTTTCGGACAGTATAGTGTATAAACTGCAATTAAAATTGTCACTTACCTGAATCATCTGAAACTGTCGAATAGTGAACATCTAGAACTCGTTTCCGTTTATCCATTTCCCTGGTTTGAGCTAAAATATTAGCTAATGGTTCTCGCACACTTATACTTGTGTAACCCTCTAAAAAACAATTGTTCTATAATATACTTATATTTAGAAAGGATCCCATGATACAGGATACATGTTTCAAGAGGACAAATGGACCAATCGTTTTTAAATTTTTAAACTTTGGAAAAGCTAATTAATATAAATTTTCCAATCGGTTATGTACAGGGAGAGTTAAAATTATAAATATAAATTATAGCCAAGAATTAAGTTTCCTGACTAAAGTGTACCCCTTAGACTACTGTACTCTCTCTCTCTCTCTCTCTTTCTCTCTATACAAATACACACATACTAATCTGGCAACGTCGCGTGTTTATTGTCCTCCTTCTTGTGTAGAGTCCCGGCTTACTCACAATTTATTCGCATTTCAAACGTAAACATTAAATTATTTTTGAGTGTTGTGATTTAATTTTATAACTAGCCGACCCGTCCCCACTTTGTCAAGCGTTAATTATTTTTTCCTCTGAACTTTTTGTTCAATCATAGCGT